>VZTZ01022389.1:0-16745 GCA_013400955.1 Drymodes brunneopygia | reverse complement strand
GGAAGGAAGGAAGGAAGGAAGGAAGGAAGGAAGGAAGGAAGGAAGGAAGAAGGAAGGTCGGTCCATCCACCTGGCAAGCAAGAGTAAGCTGTCTTGTTTGGGTATATTTAACGAGTGACAGAGAAGATTATATTTCCACAGAAAATCAGTTAGGGTAGTAAAAATTAAAAATACAGCTTATTTCTGTAAGTTATTTACTGAGCATCTTTTTCTAGAGTAAATATTAATGTTTTATATTTTGTAGTATTTCCAATCTTAATGCTTGCATTGTAGCATTCCACTGTGGTTTCTCTGCTACCCTCTAGGCCTCCACACTTGCCTGGAAAGCTGCAGCTCTCTAAAGATGTGCCAAGCTGAACACTGGAGGTGTGTTTTGCTACGCACCCACAATACAGTAATTGCCTTAGCTGGATTACATGCTTCTGACTGCACTAGAGAAACACACAGCTTCTCTTAAGAAGCTGCAGTAAGAAAATGTGGATTTATCAAATAATAAAACACTCACCAAGCTGATACTGAATTGCAACCATTGACTGAATTACTTTTAGGTGTCTACAACACTGCAGAAATTAATTTTACACCCCTAATTTTTAGTTACTTTAGTGTGTGCAAGGGTAAATTCATTGAAGGATAATCTCAGCTCCCCAGGTTGTATTTAAGAATGGCTATAACTTGAGGAAGTGGACAATTATTTTGCATCACATCTTTTGAATTGTATTTAAGAACAATTATGTTGACAGTAGAAGAACACATCTAATACATACTTTTTGGGACCATGTGTGCACACACAGGATTTAAGAGGTGTACAAGGTATTCCTACATGCTCATCTGGGAGCTGCCCTTTGGGGAAAAAAATAAATGTGTGTTGTATTTTTAAAATAATATTGTTCAAAAATAAAACCAGTTATTATGGAACTGATTATTTTCTGCCTTAGCAGTGATACAACTATGTCTTTTAACCATATTTACTTTAGTGCTGTATTTCCTGTTGGCATTGCTGCCACTGGGAGCACCATTATCTACTGGTGTTGTAAGCCATCTTTGTGCAATTTCTTAGCATACTTTTTTTCAGTGACTTTTTAAAAAAATAGCATTAAATATAAAACTCGGTTAGGACTCTCTAAGATTTTATTCTAGGTGAGAGTTTCTCTCCTGATGGAGGAAAAAAGTAGTCTTATGATACAGTATAAACACTAGTAAAAGAGGGAAAAGGTGCAGTGAAATGGCAAGAGGCTAGTGAAAACTTCAAGGGGAAATAAGAAAAAGTAGAAACATGACAAAATAGAGGATTCAGTGGGGGTGTAGGTGAGCCAAGGAAATCAAGCTACTTGTGCAGGTTGATGTGCTGTAAATCTGCTGAGAAAACCTGTGTATTATTACAAACCAAAAAAAGATCCACTCCAATTTTAACACTAATTGAAAAGCAAGCAAGATATTAATTCATTCTAAGAAAAGCATTGGGAATAATTTGGGGACAATTTAGTTTAGGCAGAAGGGATATCAGAAGAGAATGTGAAGTGTAGAACATGATGGTGTAGAGAAAGTAAATTAGGCATCTGTATTTTTCTTCTTATATTCCAAAGAGTATGTCCAGTCAAATCAATAATAAAGAATGAGTATTAGTGAGTGATGTTTTCTATCTAGTGAATGCCTGAAGCATGCTACTGGAATACCTGCTGAGACAGAAAGCCTTGCAGTATTTTTTGAAAAATACTTTCAAACATTTCAAACATTTATTTGCTTCATACAGATGTTTTCTATGAAATCAGGTGGGACGAAATCTGTCAGACGTATCCACCTGTGTAAGAAACACAGAAGCTAGTTATGGGGTGTATTAGTCAGAAAGGTCTGTTATGATACAGCTCTCAATCATCAGTGTTCTCCTTCTGTAGATTGTGATTTTCACTATATTTAAGTATATTGCCAATATTGTGAACGCATTTATCAAGATTTACATTACACACTTTCTCTTGATTTTAATGCCTGTAAAAGAAAAATATAGATCTATATGAACATAAGCTTCTTGTCACCAGGTAAAAATGAGCTCAATATAAAACTACTTGAGGAGTCATTAAGTCTGCTTGAAGCTTGTGCAAATTGGTTACCCAATCACTTCCCTTTGACAAGAAGGATAAAATAAATTAAAGACTGAACTAAACAGTGAATAATCTCAGGGAACTTTTAAAAATTACTTCCCAGTGACAGAAGAGTTAAACCTTTCATTATATAGGCTTGTTGTGGTTCGACAATCATAGGTTCCCTCTCATTTTGGTATTTCAGCTTTTTCTTGAGCCCAGTTGCATCTTCACATGCACAGAGGCATTTGACACATGTTTCAGTACTTTAAACAGCAGGAGGGAAATGGAGAAGTTATAGAGATGTTATAGATGTTTCAGAGAAAGGTAAGATTAAATAGCAGGTATATTCTCTTGATTTCTGTTATTAAGAGAGCTCAACTCATAAGCAGACCTACTTAATATTTTAAACATACACCTCTGAGGAACTGATGTTCACGTTTCAGTGAGTAGTACCCTGACATAATTCCACAAGTGAGTTGGAAAACAGTTTCCTTGCTGATGAGAGACACTGTAATGTTCACGATTACATTTTCTGACTAGCGTATAGAATGGAAGCATAGACTTAGATGGCAATCAAATAATACAGAATTTCAATCAGTTCAAAAGACCTGATCTTCACTTATGGTAGTATCTTAATTCTTCCTTGCTTACAGTGTTTCATTTTCAGTAATGTGAAGCAGTCTTTCCATTCACACCTTGGAAAGAATAAAACAAAATCCCATTAGCGTGAAATGGTAGAATGAAGACTTCAGGGTCTCCTTGCACTATTTTTACTTCTGTGGAGGTGCATTACTTCAGTGGAAACAATCCTGGTTTCGTGCTAGTTTTCCTCCTTTGAATTAGAAAGACTAGAAAAAACAGGCAGTGCATTTCAACTATATATAATAAAAATCAAAGTAGATAGATCTCTTTTTTATTTATATTTTTCATACAAATTATTGAGGCATATGGTACTAGTCATTTGAAGGTGGGCATTCTTGTTTCTTCTGAATGAATGTGGAGGATCCCAGGTGACCTTCTATTACAGTAAAATTTTCTTGTGGTCCCTAGACAAATTCTCCTTCCCTAGTAAACTACACTGCTATCCATAAGCAGTTGCATCTACATGCAATGTAGATGTAAATATTCATAGATATTGTATATGTGATGTACCTACATGTACAGTTTTCCACTATGAGGATAGATACTGTCTACGTACAGTATTATCTTCATTGATGTGTGTGCAATATCTTGATGCTTTTAGCTAGTATGGACAGAGCATAGTCTGAAAGTTGTGCAATGAAGGGAGGGTATTACATGGTGAATTTGAAATCTGTCAGACTTACAGCACAGGCAGTTGCATCAGGACAGCTTGGATCCGTCTCCTGTTTCTCGGATGCAGCAAAAGCGGTGGGAGTAAATCTTCTAACAAGTCTCAGTAGACAAAGATTTTGCTGCCTTTCTTTCTGCCTCATCCCTCCACACTACTTAGACAAATTACTAGTTTTTCACATTGTCACTTTATCTATTCCAGCCCCAAACTTTAACTGGTTTTTCATCTTCTCTAATATTCTTACCCTGGAACTTTCTGCTGAGTGTACATATGTATGCATTTGTCTGCATGTGTGCAACTGTCAGAAATGTTCCTTTATATTTATTACGTTATTGAACCTTTGAGATAAAATGCCTGTTAAAATGAAGGGGCCCCATCTAAGTGCAGTCTTTTAGAGCCCAGCATGGGTTTTACAGCTCACAGAAGCATGCAGTCTGACCCTCTTTTTCTTCTTTTCTGGAGGAACATTGCCTAGCAATTGGTGGTTTTTTTTTTACTGGAGTTCACATCTCACAAAGCAGTTCAAAACAAAATGCAAAGGAAACTAATGTGCTAGCAGAGAAAAGAATATGGAGAAGTTAAATAGTTAATTTTTAGTAGGCACAAATCACATTTCCATCAAGTGCAAGTAGTCAGCTGTTATTGTAGGTCACTAAGATACAATGAATTATTTTCTGCAGTTCGTGGAAAACATTAGGCAGCTGTAATAAAGTCAATGGTATTTCCTTCCTTACTGAAACATTACTTCAGCAAATCCCCCTGTTTTGTTAAAACACCATTTCATGCTTGATAAAATTTCACTGATTTCTTCTTTTATATTTTTTTTAATTTCTTTTATTGATTGCTTCAGATAGAGAAAACACTGAGGGAAAAACATCAGAAGTGACTTTTCATGTTCAGATGGATGACAATTGTTCTAAACTAAAAATATTGTAAACAGAAGGGGGAAGGGAGCACTTCAGTGGCCTTTATATAACATAGATATTCAGTCCAGGAAACATACCACAACATAAATGTCTTTTTAAGACATTAAAGTTTAGCTTAAGCAACAGCTAGAGTATTTATACCATAGTTCACCACATTTGTTCTTCGTTACATATTTATCCATGGTTTATCTGTATTAACATACAAAGTTATATTTTCAAATTTAATCTTGCTTTATAAGCATCTATTTAAATCCTTCATGAAGTATCTTTAATAAATCTCTTTCAACCAGATAGTAATATATCTTTTATTCTTATTTTCTTTAAAGATCTGATGAACATGAACAATTGAAGGATTCCTTGGAATTCTGAATGAATCAATTAAGTGATGGTAAGTTTTCTTTTGGGACACTAATCAGTGGCAAATGTCTCACAATATGTGAAATGAAGAATAGACCTTGACTGTACATACGCAAAAACTGTTCAGCCAGCTGGTTGTGCATTATCAGGGAAACACTCTAACTTTCTACAAGGAAACAGCAGCCCCAGTGTTTTAAAAATATGCACTGTCCTATGGATTGGCTCGCAAACAGTAGCAGCTGGGCCTCAAGTTAGGTACCCACACTTTAGTAAGGAAACTAACACTACAGCAGAGGAATGAGAAAAATGTAGGAATTAGTAAGGGTTAGAGGGGCATGTTTGGATGGGAGATTATAGCATTTTCATTAGCTGGACAGGGACACCGCTTGGATAAAACCTGCAAGGGCCTTCGTAAAATTTTGTATTAACAATTTCATACCAAATTTTCTTAACAACACTGTATTAATAAGATGGAGTTTAATTCCCCTCCTCTCTTTCAAACCATTTTATCTACCTCAAATATATGTCCAACTGAATGTGAATTTAAAATTGCCAGATCACATAGCAAGTCTTCCTGAAAATTCAGGAACGTGTCCTTCATCCTGGAGAACTAATGATGGTTTATAAAAGTTTTTAAAACTAACATTGTGGAAGTTGATAGATGCTGGCCCTCTCTTAGGAGAGATTAGGTAATTTAGAAGGTATAAAAAATTATGACTCATGCTGTGAATTCTGGACTAGATATGCATTAAGAGCAGCAGTGAATTAAGGGTGTATCAGTGTATGCATCATATTCAGATGTGTTTTCATCTGATCTTTGTACTCACTGCTGTATATTCATTCCCTATTACCAGAGATCTGTTCATGCTCATTGGAAGTGATACTGGTAAGTGCCTCACTCTATGTTAATGTTACTTTCTGTGTGCAGTTCCTAATCTGTTGCATATTTCACAGGGCCCTGAAAGTACATGAGATGAAGTTAGCATAAGCAAACATACTTCTGCAAATCTTTTCTGCTCGTTTTTTCTACACACCATTCGAGTTCTTACTACCTCATTGAGCACTGTATATATGAATACAGCTTGCTGCAGTTTCTTAAGAGCTAGTCATTGGGAAGTTCATCTGCCAGTAAAGCAACCAACTCAATTGAACTGACCGATTTTAAGGTTGAAGAACTAGTAGGAGCAGACTTGAGCCTAGTATGGGGGTTTGCATGGTCATACACATGCTCTACTGTACCCTAAAGCAAGCTGAAGAGGTACAGCTGGAGCTCTCAAGGCACAATTGACAAAGCTGTGCCTTGGTAATACATGGATGCATTAACAATACAAAAGACTGCTTATCTTTACCAAACATTTCCAGAATATAGGCAAGGGGTTACTAGTCAACTATTTAGTTAAGTCAAGCTGACATGGGAATTATCAGACCTTTATTACCACTTGTCTTCCACTTTTGTTCTAGAAATTATTTTTGTTATTCTCTATGGTCCCTATTCCATAATAAAACACTGTTTGTGCCATAGCTTTAGCACCAAGCAAACCCACAAAGAGCTGTGAAATTTACCTTTTTAGAAAAAAATTGCTATTAAGTAATGTGTAATAAACTTTAAATAACAGGTTTGCAGCTTGTCTTAACTAACTTTATTTGCCAATAAACGTGCCTCCATTCTTATATTGAGAGCATTTCCATGTCAGAGTCTTATCTTTCCTGCAGTTAAACTGAGAAACTCATTGTCTTGTCAAGGTAAGATCACTAGATATCACTGGATCATACAGTCTAATCTGTATATCACTGGTATAAGAAGGCCAAAGGCAGTTGCTTTTCACTCCTTCACCACTGTCCTCTGTCTTGTCTTCAGCTAAACCACATATTCTAAGAAGATATCTGATTGTTCTTCAGGCAGATTTCTCAATTTCTCTTAGTAGTTTACTCCCTGTTTAGCTACCACCAATGCATATTTTTGTTATTCTGCTTCTGTATTCTGAGAAGTAATTTTTCAGCTAATCTAACCTTTTACATATTATTATTTTTTGCTGTTTCCCAGTCAGAAGGTGTTGTCGTGCCTTCTTCTTCTATGTATAGCCTCTATGTGGTGTAACTGAGCTCTAATCTGGGAACTATAGAGGACATGCATTCTTTTACTAGCTGTCTGTAGCTGTTTTCACATTAAATATCTTTAGAAGGTATCCTTATGACTGGTCTTGGTTTTAGTGGTAAGCAAATGCTGAACGTTAATTTACATCATTTTAACAAACAGCCTCTAGCAAATACTGTGCTTAGAGTAATGAATATGAAATGAGCCTTTGAACAGATATGTTGGATACCTAATTTTATTTATTCCTTTGAGAAAAAAAATCTCAAACATCCACACATGCATACACTTCATTGTGCTTCAGCAAAATGCAAAATTCAAAATGTTTCACCCCTGCTTGCTCAGGGGTCAGCCTGAAGTGGTTTCTTCTTCTATCACTGTGCCTACAGGGATACTTACATTACTGTAGTGTTATTTCAGTAATGGGTAAGCAGTGGTAGCTCCAACTGCACAAAACACCTCTAAGATTGTTTTTATACAGAACTTAATGACACAAGATCCCCATATACCGTAAAAAACAGTAGTCATTTTTCAACAGTTCACCCACAAGCATCAGCTGTTAGGCTGGAGGTCCCAATACTTCACCTCACTTGTGTTGTGGAGGTTTGGGGTTGAATTCTACAGTTTCAGTTTCTTAGGTACCTGGACAGATTTCTAGGGCTTCCTAGCAGCTAGTGAAGAGACATAAGCCCTCTCAGAGGAGTCAAAGCATGTGTTTCAGTCACTGCCCTGCTGTAATCAGCTTCTAAATCCTCCCCCTCGCCCAGTTCTTGCTTACAACAAGAAAAACACAAATCTGTGGTGAGCATCGGCTTTGGCAAGGTCGTGTTGGCCTGTGAGTCAGTCACAGCTCCACTCAGTCACATCAGTGCAGATCTCATACTGAAGTAGCTGGAGTGTCCTCTGGAAAGCTCCATAAAGAGAGAGTGACAAATACCAGGGTTGGTATTTGTGATCAATACTCCTTCAGGCAGTTTGTTATCAGCAGTATAAGGTCGTTTGGTCAAAGGGGTCATTGTAGTGATTACTTAAACAAAAGAAAGAAAATAGCACGTCCCCGGTGTAGGGACAGACCATGCAAACAAGGTGTTTTGTTAGAATCAGTGCACGCTCCCCCTCACATACAGCCCTGCAGTCAACTCTAAAGGTATCAGAAGGCATGTCAGCTGGGATAAATGCATTCAGCAAATCTAAACAGAAGGTGACCATAATCCAAAAGCAATAACAAGAACCTAAGGACTTCTACAGAGCCAGAAAGTCTTTATTATTTCAATTGTTCCTAAAACAGGATGTTGACTATTCAACAAAAAACAAAAGAATAACATATCTTTTCCCTCTCCTTGCCCCCCTGCCCCCCCCCCCCCCCAAGACAATCAAGGTTAAAAATATGCCTGGTTAGGAAGCAGAAATTTTTTATATTCCTAAAACAAAAAAGTTCACTGTGGCAATCTTTAAGAGGGATGTAATAGCCCAGGTGTGTAAATGTTAGTCAGATGGCCTGAAAAGTATTTGTTTGCACCTGAAAAGAAGCTTACTCAGAATTGTGTGTTGATCTTCTGTGCAAATATTTTTTCGACTATTTTTCCTCTTTTTTCCTCCTTACAGTTTCTTTCTGGACATACAATATGGGGGGAAAATAGTCTCATATACCAACAGGTAGAACAATTACTTCAGTATAGCAAACCATGATGATATTACTAGTCTTAAGACGACCTAGGTTAAAAAGAGAAAAGAGCGTAACAAATATATATATATATATATTTAACATCAACATTTTTGTGTCCTAAAACTAGGAATCAATCATGCCTCTTGGCTGATAGGCTGAGTGCTTAATCTTGAATATAGGCCCCAGCAGACAGTTTAACTTTTGGATACTTTCCATTTGAGAGAAAGGCAGACTTGGGCTGTTGCTACATGAGATCCTCCACAAACACAGGGAGTTATTTTCTTTGCAGCATTTCCACTGGAATTTTACACAGCTTTCATGCATCCTTTTACTGCAGCTGTACTTGGTAAGGCTTGCTCAAAGTGAAGTGAAAACCATACACCTATTTCAGCTCACACATAGCTGCAGAAACATACTTCCTTTTTTTGCCTCTGCCTATGACTTCAAGACAACCCTCATTATCACCACTATTGTGACTATTAAGGAAGCATGTGTATGCCATGCAACATCATAACACAGATGTGTCTTATCTTCTTTGTATGTGACAATTCTGTTCAGCTGTATAAATTGTGTCACGCTGCTTACAGAATACTGCAGGAGGAAGACTTGGAGTCAACAGAGCTGCTCCAAGCATGTGCCAGTGTTTGGGGAATAAGGAAACGAGTCTTGCATTTAAGAGGTGAGGATCCCACAGCTGCAGCCTTGACGTGCTGCAAAGAGATGGCCTATCTGGAGCTAAGGGTGTGCACTGAAATGTGCTTATCCCAGCTGCAGTCTGGCACTAAGACTCTTGAACTAAGCATGGAAACTATCTCCCTTCTGCTCCATACTAGGACATGCTGCAAGGATTCTCACAGGCTTTTTCTTCTTTTTCATACCTGTAAAGAGAAACTTAGACCTAAGCTGTCCTTGTGCAACTTGGCTAACTCACCAGTCACTGTCAGGTGGGGTATTCGGAAATCACCCCGAGACAGGGAATTTGCCAAAACCTCCACTTGCATTCCTTATGGTCAGTGCCAAACAACTAAAGCCTCCACTCACTTCCAACTCATTTGTACCTTCCAGTTTATTCCTACAGAAACCAGTTAAGCATTCAGATCCTCACACAAGACATTATCAGAGCTGTAAATATAAAATGCAGCAGCTTAAACTGAAGTTCTGCAGAGGTTGTTACCACATCTTATGCCTTCTGTGGACTACATTAAAAGATTTTCATTTTGCCATTGTAGAAGTATTTAAGCAACAAGAAATAAAGGGCTTTTGCACATGATTTTTTGCAGTTGTGTACATTGCACAACTCTGTACATTGCTGAAATCTTAGGTATATGTGGGAAATACCAGATTCTCAGCAGATGTAATGAAAAAAATAGAGAACTTGTACAGAGATCACAGTTCCCTTACTCCAATGAGTGAACAGTTTATAGCTTTTTGTATAAAATATAGGTCAATCAGAGATTCTTATGTTCAAAGCTCATACCAACAGTGAGTCTTTTAAGAAACTGCTCATTTTCTTCCACCATGGCAATTTAAAAGCTTCCTCTCAAATATTTATCATCCTTCCAATCTGAATCTTGAAAATAACTACTGCAAACAAACTTGTTGGCCTGACCTACCAAGTCTGCAGTATTTGGACTATTTTGCCTCTTTTTATGTCATCCCATCAATCCATATGGTTCATCAAACATGCTGGCCTGTTATTTCCAGTTATCTGCTGCTCTCCAATCTGTTTTCCATGCTTTCATCCCTGGTGTTCCCTATGAATAATCTTCACAGGCTTTGTTCCTCAGCTGGGTCACAGAACCTTTATTTTCTGCACTGTAACTCTGCAAGACCTGTTTTCAGAACAGTTTCTATGTCTGCAATAAACTAAATGATTGAAAATAGCAAACCTGAGGGACACATTCTCAAAACTGACATTGTCAAGATGTATTTGGTTGCTATTATGGCTGGTTTGCTCTTTTTTTCCTGTCTTTTTAATCTATCCAGGTAGTCTCTAAAATAGGATACCTTCTCTGGTGTTTTTATAGTATCCATGAAAACAAATTATCACTTGTTCTAGTAAATATGAAAAACAAATAAATAGAAAATGCAAACTCAATCATTTATATGGAAGTCATAGAAAGAATAGTAATTCAGAGCCTTCAGTTCCAAATGTGGTTTTACAGACTTCCCATGTTACACTGTATTCTGAAAGAAACCTGAGCATCACACAGGATCTAACCTTTACATGAAATCAATGTGACAAATTTATGTTTGGCCAAATTTTGTTAGTGGAACTAGGCCAGATACAGAGTTGGCTCTGTGTCTCTAGTCCTAGCCTGCCTGGAACAAAAATTAGAAACCATAACAATTTCTGTAAAAGGTCTTGGAGTTGTCTTACACATGTTCAAAAGCATCAAGAGGCAGCTACTTCTCTGAAATAACAAATAAATGAAGTCATCATTAGCATTTCTTCCTTCCAAATATAGGCCTAGTGTAAGGATTTTGTCTACTTTATGCCAGTTGATTCTGTTGACTTCTATAAATGACAGGACTTTGAAAATCGTTACTCTATTATAGCAAAGTTATACTAAACACTCAGCTAAACTAAAATCTCTTTGAGACACATGTATTACTAATTTACTCTTGATGTTATTTGATGCTAAGTGTTGACATTTATTACAGCAAATTTCATTATTTTTGCATATGATCATAGTTGAAAATGTGCATATTTTCTGCATCCATACCTCTTAAGCAATTTTCATTTGCTGCCATAAAATCAATATTTTGTCTATGTGTTGTAATGCTAGTTTTTCATACTCAGGTTTTTTTAACATAAAAATTAATTACACTGCTGTAGAAAAAATGTATTCCTTTTACATTACACTTTAGGAAAGAAGCTGAAAAATATGGCTGTAGCCAGATCTCTCTAACACTGTTAATTGTTGTTTGATTTGAAAATGCAAAGGGAAACTGAGAAAACTGTCTCTAAAAACCCCATGTCATAACAGTTGGTAGTTGAATTTAAGGAATCAGTCTTTAATAAATTGGAGTGAAACCCATATCTCTAAAATTCTGTGGACATCATTCTTCTAGATGTAGCTAAATGAATGAAAATGCTCCCTATTTTATTCTCATGTGAATACTGAACTGAAAGCAAGTATGTGTGTTTTGTGGCTGCTGTGGAGTTGTACATCTTAGAATTGAGTTGGGGTTATATTTTAGTTATTTGCTTTCATTCACAAGAGCTTTGCTGTTCCTGTTTGCTGTCAGAAATATGTAGTCAGATTTCTGACAAAACTGTCAAGAGTTGCAGTTGAGTTTTCCAGGCAGGGCTATGTGGTTTCAAAGAGAGAGTGAGCACCATGAGTTGCTTCTACATTAGCTGGTTTCTTAAAAATATGGTATTTTAATTTGTTTTTGAGCAAGCATTCAGCCAACATGTCTGTTAATAGAACAGCATGTAACAGCAGATACTCGGCACATGTACAGCATCATGTTTACAGACCATTCAGTTTAGAGGACTTTGAGCTTGATACCCTGATACAGGTTTACATATGCTTCATAGAGGTTTGCACCTTTTCCAGGCCATTTTTAGGCAAGACTGTTCTATATTATATAGTAAACTGAACTTGAAGCATGTAGTCAAACGGTGAGCTGAGCCACAGTTTTGTTGTAATCTCTTGCAGCATTTTTGGCTTCAAATGTCAGCATGATTATAGATGATGAAAAAGTGTGTGATAAGAAATGGTGACCCATATGGGTATTTTAAACAACCATTCACTGATCAACCACGAGACATTAAGCATGCCTGTCCTACTTCAGTGGATGATCTTCAGGGTCATTTGTATTCACAGTCACCATTGACAATAGTTATCTCCTCACACTATTACAGAAATACTGTATGTCCTTGTCTTTTTGATGCTGTGCAATTGCATGTAATGGCAAGCTATCTAAAATCCAAATATTGCTCAGCTCTGCGTGAGCAGGGAGATTGGACCAGATGATCCACTGTGGTCCTTTCCAGCCTCACCCACTCTGTGATTCTGTGATTCTGCATAGCCTTGTACCATTTCTCCCATACAGAAAATCACACTGGTCCTCTAAAAATCATGATCACCTGAGGCAGGAGTGAAACTTTGTCAAACACAAAACTGAATTTGGGCCTGGTGAACAACAGAATAATTGCTAAAATGGGCAAGTTGACATGGAGCAGACATAAGATGGGATGATATGTGCCTTTTTCCACTGAGCTACACTGATGTTTAGAGAGGGGAGAGATGTTCAGCTCAGCTCCAGATGTCATAGGGAAGTGTGAACATACCAGCACCCCTATGTGCCTACATTCTGCCTCATCCTGCCTGGTGTTCCTCATTTCCATAACTAGCCCATCTCTCCTCTGTTCCTCAGTCCATCTTCTTTCTCCATCATTCCGGGTCTGAGTCTCAGTTGTCAGCCCCTACTTGCTCAGCTGGTCCCAGTTTTTCATTATACTTCTAACCTTCCTGTTTCTGTGTCTTGGTCTTATAATTTCCTTCAAAGGCTATTGCTGTAAGTCATGAATCTTTTTTTTCCTCTATGGCCACTTCATCCAAGGTCTTCTCTGAACTGTGTAAGCAGAACTCTGGTAGGCTGCTTGCCTTGGCACCTAGCTACAGCAGTGAAAGCTTGAATTTGGATGTTGTCTGCTGCTGTGGTTTAATTAGCATCCAGGTAGAATACTCTCATGATTATTATCATGGGCCTGATTTCAAGCATGATCAGGTGAGAGAGATTATTTCAAGACTTAAACAAGCAAAGTCCAGGTTGTTCAAGTTCTTAGAAATTGGCATAATTTGATAAGTTATTTCTAGGCTGTAAAATTTATGTTCCTCACATATCCCTGGTGCAAAATATGACCCTTGGGTCTGTTCATGAAAGCACCTTTAGGTATTTATAATGCAAAGATAATGTACTACTGGTGAACTATTTCTTGGAAACATCTGAAATGTTTCCGCTGCAACATAGACTAACCAGACTGAAACAGAGGATATGGATAGTTTCATTCCAGAAGTCATATTTTAATGAAATTGTACTCTACCAGTAGCAGTCATATAAAGAGTCAGAATAACTCAGCTGTAGGTAGTGTTGTTGGTTCTGCCTACAGTGCTGAAAAATCTTGCTGTAGTTCTGTTCCTGTTAAATACCAGCTAGACCACATGATTTAGTGCCAGTAAAAATTTAAATACTGCCTCAGAAATATTACTTTTCAACTGCAATTACTTGGTTACAGAGATTATGAGACTTTTAATCTTTGACAATTTTTAATACATTGAAGCTGAATTGCAAAACGAAGAAAGCTTCCAATAAAGGATTTCAGGTTTATGCTATTTCTTCTAACCGTGTATAACACTTGTACTGCTATACATAAATCCAGGTGTAGCACATATCATTCAGGTCTGTAGTGTATATATCATAGACATTAATCATTTGTTAGTCTTTATAATCCCTTCATGAATGTTCCCTATTATGCATTATGTGAAGAAACTGAAGTCTAGATCATGAGAAAGTTTACATTGTTTCTCCATCATGGGTTGTGTTTGAAGAATTGGATGTGACATGTGATTTTTAAGATCTTTTGGGAAGAATTTTGCTGTTATTCTCTCCACCTCTTTCTGCTACTCTTTACTTTAGTCTTCTCCTTTTCTGTGTCCATTTTCACTTCCCTTCCTTTTCATTTCTGTCTCCATATCTCCTTCCCATTCAATTCTGAATTATGCTAGAGAGAGGGATAGTGAAGGAGTCTGGAAAGGTTCATGTCAATAGATAACTGAGGTTTTGTTTACTTTTGAAATACTTGAGCTATTCTTAAAAAGTTGATCTTGCAGAATCTTAGACATTCTCTCCCTGATAGGAGTTTGTTATTAAATTGATTTTCAATATGAACTAGAGTACAATTGGGTTTTTTACCCAAGTTAAAAATAGGATTTAGTTGTGTTCTCTGATAATGACGGTCACCCTGGAGACAGGCAGCCAGGTGGAATTGAACAGGCACCATCCCTGCCCCCTTTTCATTTGCTGCATGTCTCTGTTACCTTCATAGATCTGTGTCCATTTGCATCTCTTTCCCTAATCTCTCTGAAATCAGATCAGGTAAAGCAAAATAAGCCAGAAATGGCAGGCTGAGTGCCACCTGCCAGTTCCCAGCAAAAAGCTCGCATATGATGAAAAACACGAAAGCACTCTCAGAATGGGTCCCTGTAGAAGAAAAAGTCAAATTATATTCTCCTGTCTATACATTCAGAGAAACTTGAGAGGATCATATTCAGGATTTGCATCAGGATGGCCAAGATCAGAATCAGGGTTTTGCTGCAGTCTTTGTAGTAATTATTGTCCCAGACTTGCTTTCAGTTTCTTGTGGGAAGACCATTTCCTGTCCAAAAGCAGTTATTTCTGGAACAACACACTCAGCTGCAAAAGGAGATTTGAGTGCTGAAATTCACAGGTTTTACTCATATGTGACACAGAGGAATTGTGAGCGCAGCTGAGGGATTTGGCCTGTGGTTTAAAATTAGTAATAAACAAGTAACAGCACATGAGTCAGTTACCACTGAGATTGGGACTGTAGAGAAAAAAACCCCACTGATAACATTTAAATATAACTCACACAAAATGGAAAGGTGACACCTTTCTCCTCTTCCACAGAGTCCAACATCTAGTTTTCAGATTCTGGCCTCTGAAACTTCTGGCTATGGTTCTTTGATTTGTTTTTAAAAGCAGGAAAAGAGAAAGAGAAAGAATACAAGTTCATAGATACAATTTAATTTATACTCAAATATACATTTATTTGTGTCTAGATTTTGAGCCAAAATGCCCAAATTAAAATGTATGGCTACCATGTGCAGTCTGGGTCAATTGATTGTTCTCAGATCATGGAGAGTAAAAATAAGTGGTTATTGTTGGATTCTCTACAGTACAACATGTCCAACACTGCACTGAGATGATGTCAAAAAATCTGCATTTTTTCCCAATTATGAAATGAGTTATGGGGAGCTAGCTTGCCACAGACAGAAATGTTAAAACAGCTATTTTGGCTGATACACTGTTGTCCGGCCAGAAAACACAGGTGCTTTGGTTTTAATTTTTTTTTCAAATGCTTCAAAATTACGTGGACCATCTCTTCCTCACTCTCTTCAGATGTTGAGAAATACCTGAAAAACTCAATCGTCTACTATTTTCTAAAAATAGATCAAAGGAAAAGCTGCAATTCTCAAATAGCTGATATATCTGTGATGGCCAGGGTAAATCTCTCTCTGTTTGAATGAGTTGCCAGTGTTATATAATAAATTTTGACTATTCTTTTTAGTGGGAGATGTGAGGTGCATTTCCTTCAGTTTGATTCACAAACTCCTTAAATACATGGCATAAGAGTGTCTAAACACCCTCAGCCATACTGAGGCTACCAAAATTCTGGAGACTAAGAAATTGTGTTGGAGTTACAGCAGAGATTAACTCCAAACTCAGTGCTCATTTAGATGGTGTGAGATCAGCAAATTCAACTAGTTTCCAGAAAAATGTTGTGCCTATTCATTGAGTTATTCTTTTGTTTTAAGTTTTTTGAAGCACAATTTTTATTTTTCATTAGCTTTGAATCATCTTTAAATGGGACAGCTGGATTAGGTTAATTCATTTTAGGAATTTGATTAGCTCATCCAGCTATGTCATTCTGAATCACATATTAGTAGAATATTCAGGGAGTTTAAATATTTTGTTTTCATCTGGGAAGTGTCTCCCTAGGTAAGGAGCACAGGGCCAAGTCCTCTGCTGCTTTAAATCAGCACTAATCAGGATCTATTCTACATCTCTGATTTGTAGCACCATCTTCTTCTTGTCATTATCAATCATGCCAAATATCACAAAAAGAACACAGAAGAGGGAGTGGTTGTCTCTGCTAGCAGATGGTGACTGCTGAGGATGTAAGCTCCAGTCTGAGACACCGTTCTGCTGCCTCACAGTGAATGAGAGACTACACATACAGATACTATAAAAGAAAGACGCACTCTTCCGTTTCAGCACTTTTCTGTCCTTCTTTAGTCTCTATTTATGAAATGTGAAGATCTCTCAGAAAAAAATTTTTGTGACCCACAAGCACTCCTCCAAAGAAAATCACATTCTTCTTGTTGAGTAATGCATAGGATTAAATTCCACTGCTCCTGGGGAGGAGACAGTGTCCTGGTCAATTAAGAGACTCTGGACTGAGATGAGGCTGCTTTTGGTTGCTGTCTCCTGAAGTCTTGTTTTTAAAAATAGTGAATTGTCTGGTTAGTTTTTTACACTTCTGTCCTAGTTTAGGGCA
>VZTZ01022388.1:161784-172185 GCA_013400955.1 Drymodes brunneopygia | reverse complement strand
TTTCTTTTTTTTTTTTTTTTCTTTTTTTTTTTTTTTTTTTTTTGTTTTTTTTTTTTTTTTTTCAGTTAGCTAACATTTTCCCAGTATTAGCAAGCATGGTTGAATACCAAGTTACTATTGAATTGCTCACTTACTGTGCACAGAGACAAAGAAGTTTCCAACCAAATTTGAATAACAAATTTGAAGAACCTGTGATCAGGTTAAAATTCTGCATATATAATTCAGTGTGAAACATTAATTTGTGTCTTCTGGGAAAGGTACTTATGGAATACCACAGAAAAGGAAATAAGAAGAAGAGGAGAAAGTACCATTTTGAGAAGCATTCAGAAAAGACAACATTTGGGGCTACATATGCATTTCAACAGAATTTCTATGCTTTGTTTAGCAGAATACTGGTGCACAGATGTTAAATAGTTATTCTGGTTTGGGGCTGAGAGCCCAAGACTCTGTTCTTCCAACTAATTACTTTAATTTTACAATTAGAGCACAATGCTCACTTCTCCCTCCTCTAAACACTCCATCTCTCCCCTCACTTTTCCCATAAGTAAATCCTACATGCTCAGCTTGATCAGCCTCTTATCCCCTAACTCACTCACATGCTCCCTTTCCTTCTGTCTGGAAAATAATTTTCTCTGGTTATACAGAGAGAACATGCTTGAAGGAGAGAAGCACATAATCTGGCTTTTTACCCCAATAGAGTTCCGATGACAGTGAATTGAGCTTACCAATGCAAGCATTTCTGCATTTTTTGGGGAAGAACAGGAAGATTTTAAGAAGACGGAAAGCAAAATAGAGACAAAGTTTTTTTTTTTTACCATTATGTAGAACACAGCTTAGCAGTCTGACCAGACTATCTAGGCACCTAACAAGATTGTACAGGAATAGAAAAAAAACCAGATAAAAATACAGGTCTGTATCCATCTACATAGACCATAATTTAATGACAAGGCATCAGTGATTTGTAAGGTGTGCCAAAAATGTTGTTTACTATCAAATATAGCATAGCTGTGATACGGTCAGCTTTTCAATAGGCAAATTTGGTAAAACACAATGGAATTTTTGATATCAAGCAAACAGATCCCAAAAAATCTTATAAGAATAGAGTGCAGACAGGGTAATAAGCATATGTTAAAGTTAAAACCAAAGCATTTTTGTCAATGGGCTCTCCTTGTGCCTGACCAGAGGCTTTTAATTATGGATATTGACAGCTCATTACTAAAAGTTCTTCTACAACTTTGACAACTAGAGTTTCCACTCTGTTGATATGAAGCTGACTTTTTTGAAGATAATATAGGTACTGTGTAATGCATTAAGATAGATTTGAGTCTTTAATATTTATAAGATTAGCATTTATATTAGAACATAATGAGCTCCAATTAGTATCTTTCCAATCTAACCTAAGGTCTATAACCCACTTTTCTTACATTTCAGACATCATCTTCAAAGGTGAGATGGAAAAGAATTGATTGATTCATGACAACATTTTTTAGGGTCTACTGGGAAGAAGAATTTCTTGAATGATTGATCAGCATTTTTTCATCTGTCACTTGAGGTATCTTTAATGAGAAATACTTAATAAAGCTGAGAATTCACTGCTAATGGCAAGTATTTAGATTTTTTTTTATTTTTTGGTTGTTTAAAATCCAAACATTCCCTTCCTTGTCAAAAAGAAATCTTTAACTGAATTGATTTCCCTGTTGCATCTTCAGAGGTAGATTGCTAAATCACTTGAAACCTGAAGGTGTTGCTGGGTTGGTATCTAAATAAATTTATCCCCCTGATGACACCCGGTTCTCTGCTTTAATCAGTAATGCTGTGACTGGTCAGAAAGTCCTTTTTGTGAGATTTTCAGCTAGTATTACCAGAAATCCACTACATTTTGATTAAGCCTACTGTACACATTTAGATATGCAAAGTGAAGCCTGGAAGAGGAGCTGATGGTCACACAGAGCTGATGCTTTATAAAAAATCATGGTGAATGACTGCTAGAGACAGGGGGATGGCAGAAAAAAAAGAAAGCATAAGAGGGATATTAAACTCACAAGGGTGCCAGAAGGATGAGCCCTCTCTAACTTAAGAAATCAGTAACCAGGTGAAGATAAACTTGTGAGGATAATTATAAACTATGGGTTTTTTCATCAATTTGTAAATTTACACAAGAGTAACTTTCTGTTTATGTATTGCAGTCAAAAGTTTTTGGAAGTTTTTCAGCAGAAGAGGGTTGTAAATCAGATACGGCATGGAAACTGTCAGGAGAATAAAAATATAAGAGGTATCAGAAATTGATGCATCTGAACAGTGATGATGCAGTAAGATAAGGCTGAGGCCAAGTGTTTCTGTGCAAAAGCCTTCAACTCCATCATCTGGCCTCTGCAACATCTCCTTCAAGTAAACTAGCCCAGAAACATATTCTGTTTCTTCTTCTTCTTCTGAACTACAGAGAAATCATTGTTTTCATATCAAAGGAAAACATATTTTTCCTAATGTTAAGCCTATAAATCACAAGTGATTTACCTACTCACATCCGTAATAGATTTTGGTGCACGTACAATCCAATTTACATATCTGTCTTCAGGCAAGGTGTCCTCACGTGTTTTTAAGCACTTTACCTTTACCCAGTGCAGCTCCCTGGTGGTGTACACCAATCCAATAACAGTCCTATGCTTTTGTACATGCTCTCTGTTTTAGAGTTTAACATATACAAAACTTCATAAACTTAAATAAAATAATAATATAATGTTTTCTTGGGAGTTATATTAACAGATGCTGCTCTGCCCATAGGAAAGCTACAACAGATGCCAACAGTCAATGAAAGTAAAGGTTGAACTAACATTGAAAATGTTACCCTTCCTCCACGTTCTTCTAGTAATTTCCATCTTCAATTCAGTCCATGAAATCAAATACCCCTAAACATGTACTCAGGTCTGCTCATAGCCAGTATGTGTTGTCCCATCAGTAATGATGGAACATTATCCACCTTGTTTCATGTTTCTGTTCTCAGTATCTGCAGAAAACATTAAATGGAAGTATTTTGAAAACAATAATCCTTCATTCTCTTGTTTAATGAAGCAACATCAGCAACTTCCACCCTCTTGCAGCTTTTTTCCTTTCCAGAAAAACTAGTACCTCTCCATTTCAGGTAACAGTGCATCTTCTTTGCTACTTCAATTTTATATTTTTCTCTGTGTTCAGAAATTGTAAAATCAATTGACTCAACACACTGTGGAGCAAAGGAAGATTATGCAGGAATATAAGTGAAGGTCCTGAAACAGAGACAGGTTACATAATAGAAGAATAATATTTCTGTAAACCTTGCCCACTACAGCATCATGCACATGTTGATTCATTGAAATCTTTCCTTGTTTGACCCACCAGCTTTCAAAAAATTGAGCTATTTCAAATGGGCTACACAAGTCCTTGCAACTGAAAATCAACACAGAAATGAGAACAGATGTTGCCGATGATATATTGAAAAATAAAAAAGAAACCACCACCACCAAAATCCAAAACCCAACACTTATCAGTTAAAAAAGAAAATGTGTCAAGACTGGAAATTACCTATCTGAAGCAGAAATCGAGTGAAGCCTTAAATGTTTACAGGAATTATGGCCAAACACAGTGCATGCAGGATACTTAAATTCAAGGTGTTACAGTATTCAGATTATTGAATTATTTAGAAGGAACTAATTTACAGTTGCTAAAATGTTTGGGGTATCAGTTTTTCCTTCAATGGCATGCTTCCCTCCCTATCCTAAACTGATAGAGGTACCCTGACCTGGCAGTCTTCGACTGACATTACAATGAGAAAAAAATAAAAATAAAAAATGCTAAAGACTGAAAAAAAAGCATCTGGATTCTTCTGAGTCGAGAGAGGACCCAGTGGAGGACTGTGAGGATGATGAAGGAACAGAAGCACCTCTTCTTCTATGCAGGCAGAGTTTAGCCTGAAAAAGAGACAGCTGAGAGGGGATCTTAGCAATGCACACAAATGTCTTAAGGGCAGGTGTCAAGAAGACAGGGCCAGACCCTTTTCAGTGGTGTGCAGGGGCAGGACAAGAGCAATGGGCACAAACTCAAAAGTTCTGCTTGGGGAAAAGTGTCTTCACTTTGACAGTGATAGAAAACTGGAACAGGCTTCTCAGAGAGATTGTGGAGTCTTCTCTGTAGATAATCAAAGCCCATCTGGACTAGATCCTGTGCAACCTGCTCAGGGTGAACGTGCTTGAGCAGGGGGTTTTGAACTAGATGATCTCGAGAAGTTCTTTCCAACCCCAGCTATTCTGTGGCTCTGTTTATTGTCATAATGTCTAAAGGCTCTCTCAGAGCTACTCCTGCTTTCCCAAAGATGTAGCAACAGCCAAATACGCTTGATCCATCTCCACACAGTAGTAAGTTCATGACCATTACTCTCTAAGGCAGACCACAGAGTTAAGTACGAATTTCTGACCAGGAGATTCAGCTGAGTCTCAGGGCTTTCCAGGAACTGCTCTCAGAGAGCTCTGATAAAACTCAGAGCAAAATTTATTTATCAGTGATGTAGTGCATTTGATAACAGAGGACAACAAAAAAATTATTTCTATCTGTCTACAGTACTAAAAGAAGGACTGAGAGTAGGACCTAATAACAGGTATTCTCCATGTCAATATTTAGTGAATTTTTAGCTATTTCAGCTGGAAAGCATTTTGCTTTTGAAATGCTTCTTCTTTCCTAGGATTTCTAGATTTTTTTTTTTGCTAAAAATGCAGAAGCTGAAATGAATATATGTTATTTAAATACACAAATGGATTTTTTTATCAAGAAAACTTCCTTACACTGAAGATTGCCTCGCTAAGCAAAATACATTTTAAAAAGCTAAGTTCATTTTCCCACTTGAAGCAAAATGCATACTGCTAAGCCATTATCTGTGAGACAACGTATTTTCCAAAATAAGTACATCTAAATTAAGATAGGTCTTTGAGATCTGCTTTGAAAGCTACTACATGAAAAGTTACATGACTTGTACATCTCTTTCGATCATAAAATCTGCTTAAAAGTATAAAAACCAGTAGTGATTTGATCAAGGATTTGGTTTAAAAATAAAACATTTTCTAGAGTTAACATCACTTATTGGTATTTTAAATAAATGGGCAGTCTTCCCTATTTCCTAAAGCCCTCTTGGGGTATTTTGTCCAGAGAATCATTTCCCAGAGGCTTTTTTAATGTCTGAAAAGGGGGCTTCTTCACAGAGTATTATTTATGATTTGTCTTCAAGGTATATTCTTTTTTTTTAGGCAATGTTTTCTGTGGAAAAACAAATAGTTCATGACAGAAGCTTTTTAACTTCAAAACTGTCTAAATTTTTCCTTGCCACACGACTAGTAAGTCAGTCTCATGTCTTTTATGTAAGTATTTAAAAATATTCAGCAATGATCTGATCGCTGAACTAAGTCAGTGAATGCTGGCTACTGGTAACTCCGGTCCTACACAGAATACTTTTGCACCATTTTCCAATAAACCCAGGAAATCCTTAATGTCAGGAATTTGCCTGCCCTAGCTGGACTATAAAATCAAATCTCAATGAGATATGTCATGAGTTCAGCAAGTAAATGGAAAGTTGTTGACCATGTTTTGCAACCACCTCAGGATTTCTCTCCACCTTCCACTGGGTGATTTATCAGTGTGAATCAGTAGATACACTTCTGAAAGCCAAGATTTTATCACTCATTCATTTTATCACACATTCCACTTCATGTCCAAAGCCCTGAAATCCCTCCTTTTATTGCTTCAAAGGCAAAACAACTAATTCAGAAGAAAATCAGCTACTTTCTTCATCTTAAATTCCCAATCCACATCAACAGGAGCTTCCCACTTTTTTTCTGAAATGACCTTCTGGATATTTCTTTTTCCTCAAGGAAATTTAACTAAAAGGATATGTAGCTAATGAGTTGTTTCAGAATTTGAGGAATAACAGTAGTCTACAAAAGGAAAACCATATTGCAGCAGGTGGGAAGAGTTAGAAGAAAATGGAGACTTTGGGGAGGATCAGCTGGGTTCTGAACTTCCTGCAGGTGTACAGATCACTCATACCATTGTGCTCTGAAGAGTAAAAAGGCACTCATTGAAGTGTGTGTTACAGGCCAGACTGTTCAATGTAATTCTTACTATGAAAGGAAAGAGAAATTTGCCCACCATTTTAACATATCTGGTTTTATTTCACTGAAAGCACAACCGGGAATAACATGTCCATCCAAATGACTTGCATGAGTCGGCAGCAGTCTGATCACTGTCTTATTTAGGTTGACAGGTTATGGGGAAAAACACTTTAATCAATTCAAATCCTTTTCTGGCCCAGGAGCTGTATTTCCATTAGCCTAATAATTGAGGATATTTGTGCTGTGTAATGACTGTGCATAAGGCATTTAGTCACCAAGCTGCATGTACATCTGACTCAGTGCCTTCTAAAACCTAATTTAATGTAAGGTACTCTATCAACACATTAAAAAACAAAACAAAACGAAACAAAACGCAAAAACTTTCTTTATAGCAGTAAGACCAAAGGTCTTTTCAATTTTTTATTTTTCAAAATTCAAAGGTGGAGTGATCTGTTTTCAGTTTTCTTTACTAAAAGGCTCCTCAAGCTCATTAACTCAGTTGTGTTTGCTTCCTATAATTTTGTTCTTGATGAATAAGCACAGATTTCAGGAGCAAATGATCCTAGATGATGAATTTAAGTTTTTCTTTATATAATGTTGTTTTCCAGCTTAATATTCCAAATAGAAGTAGAGGTAGAAATCAGCCAATAGTAACACTATTTGCAATCTCGATATATGTCTATGAACCCCTTTTGGCTATGAATACGGGAAGAGAAAACAAGGAAAAAAGGATTATTAAAACTTCAGGCTAAAAGATATTTCAGACTGGAGTGCTTTAACAGCTTTTCCAAATAGGAGTGTTCACTGCTGTACTAGTTGAGTTCAGTTTCATTCTTGACGATTGTGAGTCCCGTCCAAATATGTAGATAATTTTTAGCTTTTTTAATGTTATGATTCCAATCTGACTTTCACTGGGAAGAGTACAGTGTAAGAATGGTGAAATCAGCTTGCTAAGGTAAAATTGGTATTTAAGAGGAAAGACTTTCACACAAGAACTGACAAAATAATGCAACAAATTAAGCATTTATTGTGAGAAGTCATGAGAATTATTTTGTCAATTGTCAGCAAAACATCAAGTATTTTCATGTTAACTTGGAAATAGCAGTTCCCATTAAGAGATCCCAGCAGCTGAAATCCTGCTATTCACAAGTAAATAATAAGAAAAAACCCTTACTAAACAATATTGCTTTGTATTATCTACCAAACCCTATGCATGAGCTCTTCTCTTGAATATCACCACTTTGTTTCACACTGATGTATTTAATGGCCTCATTTGTGTATTAGTTCACATTTTCATTATATTTTGTCATTTAGCATTCTCCATGATTGTGTCTCATTGAACAGATGCACCACAGTTTCTCCGCAGCAAATTCTATGATCCTTAATTAGATGTCAATATGTTTTCTTGTAATGCTATTGTGAATTGAACACATTTTTAGTTACATGGACATTAATTAAAATCATATGCCGAATTGTTACATCTTTTCAAGCCAGTTGGGGAAAATATTTCTGGTTTACTCGAGTGCTGTAAAACATTAAATTTTATTTCTTCATTAGTTACTGTACTGAAGATTCTACCCCATCCTACCCCAAATGACGCAGTATCAACGTGCATAAAAAAATAAATCCTGCCCTGCATGCATGGATCTAAGTGCTAAAGAATGCCTTCAGTCATGTTGCCTTAAATGGGAAATGATGACAGCTTTTCTCTCTCGGAAATGAGATGTGTATTTATTAAACATGACAGAGGGAAGGCAAGACCTAGAATGTACCTTAATTTCAGGAGTCACTGCTTATACAGAGGGCATATTGGAGAATAAATGCGACTTTAAATCACTGCCTATACAGGGGCATATTGGAAAATAAATGTGACTTTAAATCAAGGAAGAACCAGGTCTGTAGTCCCAAACTAAGTGCTACAAGAAAATTTTAGAAACTTGACTGTTGTTGACAGATAGGAGGAACAGAGGGAACAAGAGTAGTACCAAGATCTTGCATAATCATTGACATGATTTATATACTAAATGATGCAATTTTTTTCCCTGTAGGAGAATCAGTTTTGATGGGCAGGAGCTAAGAATTTTTTTTAAAAAAATCCATAGCAGTAAGTTTTCGAGGAGATTTCAAGCAGGTCTCAACAGAATGAATGGCATAAGGCTGGCATAAGATGTGTGAAATAACTGTAAACAGCTAGTGGGATGTGAGCTAGTGAGGAAAAGAGCAAAGAACAGCTTAAAATATTAAGGCAAACCAGTGAAAACCAATATTCTTCCCTATTATTGTAGGTGGCATGTCCTTCCAAAAACACCATTTTGGTTAGTATAACATTTATTTCTGCTTCCTACTCAGTGAGAGCAAGTTTTGCCTCTACTTTGTAGTTGCCAAAGTTTCCAAGACAGAAATGATGAGATTCAAAAGGGAAGCTGGGGTTCATACTCTCCTTTTTTTGGTGGAGGTTCACTCCACGGAACATATTGCTGCAGACTGCAGAGGGGCAGAGACAGGCAGAAGCGGTAACCAATAAAAAAACAAACAAAGTAAAAACCCCCAAACAAACAAAATACCCCACCCAAAAATAACAAATCCACCAACAACAAAACCCAAAAAACTAAAAAAAAAAAAATCAAAACAAAACAGCAAACCAAAGAACTCTATAGACCCCTTATTTAAACACCCCATGTAAGGCAAAATAAGGCAGAACTGTCCAATGAGCTGATTCTCCACTGCTCCTTTTTATTTCCCTGTGGTGACAACCCCTTTTACCCAGTTTCTCTCCAGAGAGTTTAGTTAGTTAGGTGCAAGGTTGCTTCAGGAAGAATCAAGGACCTAGAAGAGAGGTAAATTCTGCTTTTTCATACTATTATAGCAAACATACTGCAGTATTTAAGAAACTTTCAACAGAGAGCCCAGAGATTTGATTAGAAAAGTATGGTTGAACATAAAGAGTAAAAAAAGATTAATCCAAGCCTCTAAATAAGCCCACAAAGCCCACAGGTGTTTTGCTGCAGCAGGAAGATGCTGCTAACTTGAGTACAAGCCCAATATTTTTGCAGCTTTTTGCTCTCTGTCCTCCCTTACCCCTCTCCATATGCAGCTGTATAAGGAAGATTATAAGGAGAGCTTGTGGGGATGTTCCTTCAGCATTTTCCAGAAGATGCTAATTGATTAAAATTTGAATGTTTATAAGATGGGTATTTGCAAAATGAGACATTCAGAAAGAGAAATGGAAAAATTTTTCTTCATTCCATTTCATTGTCATTTTAGTGAAAAGTTCAAATTTTTAGCTTTCAGAAAATACAGGGAGACTTATGTGAAAACAAAAAAAAAATTATAGATGACAGTCTTTTTCCAAGTTTCAGCTTGTAAAACTTAGAGAGATAGCAATTTCTCCTCCTGACTTAGCTCTATTTTCAGTGAGAGCACATGCGGTTCTAATGAGTGCCATTAGGTCCATGACAAATTTTCTGTGTATCAAACCAGCTTATGGTAAAACACAGACTTCACAAAATTAAAAATAGAGTACTGAGTTCTTAGGAGATTGAAAGGCAAACATTCTGAACTGTGAATAAGTCATTTTTTTAAAACCTGTAAGAAATCTCAAATTTAGAGAGGAGCTCAATTTGCATGCAAGATTTACTGTAAATTTTGAACACAAATGTCATCAAAATGTTCACAGAAGTAGGTTACACAAAAGACAAATTCTGACTGAAGACTCTATTATTTGCAAGTATCACACAGACAGATAGCTAAAGCAGTTATAAGTTTAAAGTCTGTGGATCAAGGCTTGGATTCTCTGAACACATCAAAAGTCTCATAGCAGCTCCCAAGGTTCTGCTGATTAACCCAGTAGGATATTAATTAAGGAAACATCTGCCATCCATACTCAGCATTCTCTTTCACCAATTAGGAGAGATCTGGGTAATTCAGACTTCTGAAGCACATATTTTTTTCTTTTTTCTTTCTTTCTTTTTTTTTCTTTTTCCACTGAGAATTAAGTCTGTACAGCACTGACTGAAATAAGCCAGTTTACTACTAAAACACACTGCAATACCTACTGGAAGTAGGAGAACTGAAGGAAAAAGGAGATTATAATTTTAAAAATAGTTCAAGATACCTGACCCAGTTTTGTGCAGCTGCTGGATTCTGAAGATGACATCTTCCTGTTCCTGTACTGGAAGAACAAACGGTTAGTTAGTCTCTTCCCAGAGAAAGAGCTCTGAAGCAAAGCAAAACAATGAAACAATTCAGAGGAGTGCCACAAAAAAAAAAA
>VZTZ01022388.1:16849-161750 GCA_013400955.1 Drymodes brunneopygia | reverse complement strand
AAAAAAAAAGAAAAAAAATTAAGGAGAAAAGGACTAATATTTTTTGAAATTGAGTACAAAGAGGTCAAATTTAGAAACATGGTAGTCATGGTCCTTACCTTCTCCTGATCTTGTGGTGCTATAAAACACTCAAGGTGACATTTGTAAGACTACTGTCAAACGAACGGTGCTGCTTCTGTGACATCTACTTTGCAGTGGTTTATACATTTCACTTAAATATACACCAGAGCTCAGCAGATTAACAGAAGAACTTTTTTACCCTTCTTAACAGAGGATAGCCTTACCAGTTTCACCCCCTTCCATCTTGACTTCTCTAACCAAAGCCAGGCAAACACTGAAGCCAAATATGCCTACTTAAAGACTGCAGGGACCTGTCACTCTCCCAAAGGTATCATAATATCTTCCTTGCAGTCCATTTAGTTCCCCTTTTTTTAACCTGCTGCAATCTCCAGCATATGCTCCCACACTGTCCCAGTTATCTCTCCCTGGTCCCTACTGAGATGCCAAAACCTCCAACTGACCAGTGGCAGACACTTCCCTTGTGCTTTCATACTCACTGTGAGAACGAGGGGCTGCCTGGAAAATAACGATTTAATTTTTGTGTTTCAAAACTAACCTTAAAAATTCTCCTCTGCCATGATGCTTGAAAAAAATTGTCCATGGTTAAGCAGCTGGTGTGCCAAGACCACTGCCTACTGTGCCAGTCAATTTCCTCTTATTTTTAACGCTCCCCTTGCAAGACCAGCCATCTGTTTCTTGTTTTATCCCTTGATTGCAATCTTTTGGGGATGGGTTTATTTCTGTACATTTAGCACCAGCCAGACTGGGGTCAATGAACCCAGGCAGCCCCATTCAGTAGTTTATAAATACATCATATAGCCCTCCATACTATAGTGGTGGAGATTGGGTATATTTTCCTTTGCCATTGGAATGGGAAGAAATCCAGCATTTTCCCCTCAGTTCATATTATTTATTTTTAATTAGAATCCAATAAGTGCAGAACAAATAATAAAAATAAAACATTGCATGAGTATTAGCGACCATGAAGTAGTAACATTTAAGAATATAACTGATCGCTAATACCAAATAACTGCAGTGAACCTTTCTCCCCCACGTTAAGAACATTGAATACTAAAGCAATCTATGACACATTAGGTTTGTGGCTTAATTCTTAATTACCACAGAGACAGATTACATGTTGATCTGTATTTATCTTTACAAGACAAGAAGTGAAAGTAGAGAAAAACTGGAATAAAATGATAAAAATTGAGAGCCTTGAAAGGCATATATCTAAAAGGGCTTAATTTCAGAGGTTGCAGTAAGACCTGCTTTGGTTCAGTGGAAGATCTACAAACCACAATTACACAACTCATCTACATGGTGCCCAACACAGAACTCGTGATTTGTGCCCTCTGGGTGGTGCCATCCAATTCACTGCTAAATTGCAGAATGCATCAAACAGAAGCCAAGCTTTTCCAAACTAGCTGTCATTGCTGCCACCAAAGAGAGGACTCTTTTTTCCCTGCTTGTTTCACAGAGCCTTTATCCTTCTGCTTTGCAAAGTATGGGCATGGCACGTGGCAGATAATTTTGTGAATAGACGTTCTTATTACAACAGAACAAAGTGAGACAGGGAATTTCACATGTCCTTTTTGTCTAAGAAAGCTTGAATGTAGTTTCCTGTTTGAGCTCTTTAACTCTCCAGAAACAGGTAAGTCTATGGTGAAGCTACACGTAACTGATTTCCCTGAAAATATTGCATTCCTTTAGGCAATGCTACGTAGCTTTACCACAAACTCCACTCTTTCTTCGAGTAGGATTATGTGTTATGATCCAGTCCATACACTTTCCTGCCTTTTGTTCATAGTCCAGAGTATTTTCCCAGATATAAAGTGTTGGAATACTTACTTTATAAAGGCCAGAGGGAATTAAACATGTTGGTGAATATTTCTCAGAACTGAAAATTCTTGCTTATTCCCAGCCATGCCAAGAAGATGAAATTTCTTATCAAATTTCCCTTCTGAAAAAGAACACTGGAATGGATTTGAGTTTCGAAAGTTACATGCTGAAGAGATGGATTTAATCATCAGAATTTTAGCCTGAGGTGAAGAATGGTGATTAATCACCTAATCACATAATTTACAGTGACTACTTATGCATACAACACTCTCCAAAATCTAAAATGGTTCTGTAGGAAAAATGGCAGAGTGGTACAGTTGCTATATAGAAACAAAAAAGGATAATGAAGATAAAGAAAAAAAAAAAAAGAGAAGAGAGAGAGAGAAAGGGAGAAGTTCAAGTTCATACAGAAGAGAGAAGAGAGATGGAAAAAAAAAGACAAACAGCAGTTAGCCTGTCATTTTATCTTGCTGTCATTCTTGATTTATGAAATTGAAGAGAAAAACAGTACTTAAATTTAAAAAATCTGTCCCTTAGATGTTTGCTGGAATTTCAGGTCACACCACAAAAGGCACCTTATTTTAAGAATTTTCAGAGGATTATTTCTCCCATATCTCTAGGATCTCTCAGCTATCTGTTTTGAATCTGACATTCATGAAAAGGAGAGGCTAATAAAATTAATCAGATCCACCCTTGTACAAAATTTTGCAATCTGTCACACATCCAAACACAAACAAAAACCCCTCAAAACATAGGCACACAGTCCTGCAGGGTTTTCCTCAATGAAATCTTATTTCACTAAAGACAACTCTAGAATACCAGTTCACGTTATTTCACAAAAGCAGTATGTACTATCCTTCACATCTGGAGTACTCTGGAGCAGAAGCTTAAAATTGCCAAGTTATGTGGTGCTTGCTGTAGTAACAAATGTCTGCTAGGGAATTATAGGCGAAAAATTAGCTTTGGCAAGAGTAATAAAAATGTATTAATATACAAATACCTTTCCACCTCAAACATTCCTCTTTCTGTGGGTAGGTAGGGACCAACAAACTTGACCAACAAATTTATCTGCTGGCAATCTAAACTAAAGAATGAGCCCAGAGGTGAAACCCACTGTGCCAATAATAATTTTGTCTATCCTGGATTCACAGGTTGCAGAATAAAGGAATTAAAGCTACCATTCATTTTGGCTCGTTCCTAGTGTTCTGTATGAAAGCAATGGCTGCTGAGCAGCTGCATCATCCTGGTTCAAACACAAGGAATTTGACCAAAATAAATACATATCACTTCAGTTATTAAGAGAAAATATAAGCAGTTGCTAGAAGAGGAGATGATTATTCTACCATATTTTACTATCCTCTCAAATGTCTTGATTTTGTTTGATTTTTCCCCAGGAAGTGCCAGAAAGAGCTGGCTGTCAACAACTTTCAGGTTTCTTTTACAAAGCTATAGATTTCCAAGACTGTGCACCAAACCAGAATTTGTGATGATTTACACCCACTCATGCTGTATGTGCAGATGGAAATCTAAACAATGAAATAAGGCCCAGATATTTCCGCCCCTTTTGTGACCTGCACTGCAGTGTTTTATGTAGAACACCCAACGGTATTTTGTACTGAGTATTCTCTACAGATTATTGTAATCTAGAGATTACAAAAATATTACAGCTCACCTCAAAACAAACAAACCCACCGAAACCAAACCACCCCCCAAAAAACAAACAAGCAAAAAAACCTAGTTCCTGACAGTAAAAGCCCCAAGAATGTTTCTATCCATTTTCTGAAGACCAAGGTGTTTTCCCGTGCGCTTCACTGACACAAGGTTTTATTTCTAAACTGTGATATTTGTGTGAGGCTTGAGCAATAGAGAAACCCCACTCTATCTCCTTCTTCCCCAGACTACATATCAATATACCCCTTTTTACCTATGGTCCACAGTGATGCAGAAAAACAAAGAAGCAAGTCTACCTCTAATACATGCACCAGAGTTGATCACCTGGAGAGGGGAGAAGCAGAGCTGAAAGTTTCCCTTCAGAAACTTCTTGGCTCTGGTTTTCATCAAATATCAGTCAACTGATACTCAAAAGGACCCACGTTGTTAGGTTTTTCTGTCATGTGATGAATGATTGCTGCTAAAGAAGTTAAACTGGGTTCACATAGATAAGCCATCAAATCTAGCTATAAATCTAAGTAGATGAGAGCTTCTTAGTCAGCTGAATGGAGTCATTCAGCACACAACTAGCATAAAAGACTCAAACTTGCCCTGAGAACTTACTTGGAGTATTTCTAGATTTCTTGGAAAAAATCAAGAACTTCTTGTGTTTACTATATTTCATCCTTCCCAGGTGTCTTTTACCACTCCATCACCAGCATTTGGCAATATCACCATCAATACCAATATCAATTTCTCCACTCAGAATGGCGTTTCAAACTATCTAATTTATATAACACTTCTGTCTAACACAATAATTGGAAGGATATGTATCATATATACACCTTCTGATATGTAGGACACAAGAATTAGAACTCATCTCATGGTTTGGGTTTTTTGGTGAACAGAAATAATTTGCAATATTATTATATTACTAAGAAACAGTAAAACAAAAAATCAGGTTAATGATTTGAATTGCTGTTAATGATTTGACTAATGCCTAAGTTGTTCTTTGTTTTGGGAATGGAGGGCAGGTTAAAATCTTAATGCAATATCATAATGTAATATTATATTACCATAATTATTGTGATGAGTAGAGTATCTTCTATCAAAAACTACCATGACAACTAAAGTGAGCCAAACTTATAGTATTGACCAAAAGTGATATGTAGCTCTGTGTGATCTAGGTTGTAAAGAACCCACTTTCAGACATTGTGGTATTCAACAAAAAACATTACGATTCTTATCTTTCCCTTCTACCTTCAAACAATATAAACTCTTAAACTGCATAATCAGCAAGCCATTGTCATTAAGGCACACCTGGTGTTAACCTATTCTTGCCTCTAGTGTGTTGCACGATGCACACCCAGCACACACACCCAGTATAACCTCTGTCTGCTAGCAGAGGCTGTAGCCAGCTGTTCACCATCCATTTCAGATTGTCACAGGATTGATAGACCTCAGGGCCAGCACTGCCTACACTGACAAATATAACATAAAATTAAGCTAGAAAAAGTTCAGATCCTGAAAATCTCCCTGTTCATGTTTGGACTTTTGACCATTATTGTATCAGACAGCCTATAAATTGATGCCCTTCACCTGCCCCTGGTCAAGAGGGCAACTTAAATGCTCAAAGAGAAATGATCATGCTTGAGTACTCACTGTTTCCTTATCTTAAATGTATTGCATGCTTCTGTAAGCTGGTTGGGTTGGAAAAAAAAAGAAATGTTAAATCCACAGTGTACCTTGAACTGTTAGGATGTGCACCAACTTATTTGACAGCACCAAAGCCTCACTTCCTTTGAAATATGATGGCCTAACTACATAGCCTGTACAGAAGCAAAGTCTCTCAGATCTTTCTGGGTAAAATTCCTCCCTCTCCTTTTCTTTGCTTTCATTTGTGCTTCCAAACACCCACTCAATAATGTAGAAATTTGTCCATGTGAGGAATAGTGCCAGGAAGATTCAGTCTCTGCAGCTACACTGCAAGAGGCACCACAGACCCACTGCACCTCCTGTGCTGGAAAGGGGTGAGAATATCAGAGAAAACATCTTCCCTTTCAAAGAACAGAAAGCTATTCACTTTTTTCATTATTACTATTTTGGCACTTTTGTTCAGTCCATCATAATGCTGTAAAACAACATAAAGCAATTTAAAGCCATGTTATTGCTTTTGTTTATGCTCAAGTACTTTTGACTTTGAATGCTTCCTTTAACAACCAGGATTGTGTTGGGTTTTTTTCAATAGCTATTTCTTTGTGGACTGCTGTTAATCACATATGTAACAGTATTCTGAACTAAAATAAATTTATTCAGTTTGAAAAACTGTTATGCTCCCCTCCCTTGTCCCTGTGCCTGTTACCACAAGTAAATTTCACAGGTTGGTTTTCTGGAGGGTTGTTTGGTGGTTGATTGGGGTTGGTTTTTTTTTGTCTAAACACATCCTTCCAAAGCTGTCATTATAAAACAGAAAGGTGTTTTCACCATGTTTTCATTATTTGCTGACATTATCTACTTGCATTAAAAAGAACTTACAGACCCAAAAATTAGTATAAAAATGTATATAGCAATAATACACATAGAATGTAACAGGTAATGCCTCCTAATGTCTCCATGATTCCTGGGCATAAAAGAAGCTTGTCTATTTGGTGAATTTAGACCTTAAGGACCTAATTTAATCAAAAAGTAAATAGCACTCTGATTTATAAATGATGGATTCCTTAAAAGTTTCAATACTCCCATACACCTCAGTTTGCCCAAACCAAGCAAGCTCAAAAGTTCCCCAGTCTTGCTTCTTGTTGAAGGTATTTACTGCAAAGTATTAACTTAAATACATGGTAGAGAAGCAATGTAGAGGTCCCTCCACTCCTAACCACATGTAAGTTGCAGGGACAATTTTTAAGTTTCACAGTTAGGGGGATTTTTATATGTAATAGTGGATGAGAAGGTAAAGGAAGTAACTTAATTTCATTTCACAAGAACTCTGTTTACTAAAAGTAAAATTTTCCAGCAGTAGATAGACATCTAGAAGATGAAACCCATTATTAGCTGTATTGAAATATACAGAAGAATTATCTCCTACATCCCTCTGCAACTCTTAAAAAAGGAGATGGGAACAAGCAGACATCAGCAAACAGCAAGCAGACATCAACTGTCTGCTTGAAAACAGGTCAGGAAGACAGGATTATTGATTAGAGGAACATCAGGACAGTTAATGGAGAAATTTTTCAGCTATCTTTATCCTTCCTTTCTTTACAGTGTTGAGCACGAGCAACATGGGGCTAAAATATACATGATGAGAGCAGCAAGGTCCACTTCATGAGGGTTTTGCACTGAACATTTTCATTCAGTCACAAACCTATGCCTTGTGAAGCTCCCAGTAGATATTCAGCAGGTTCATTTGGAAAAAAAAAAATTAAAAGGAAAAATATTTGCCTCAGTTTATTTTTTTATCCAGCATGATGTAAAGGTATTATTGATCAAATTTGTCTTTTTTAGGTTTCAGTAGAGGATTCCTGTAAATTGAAAATCGGTGATAGTTCTAATTTGGCTTCTGAAAATGTGTAATAAAATACACATTGCACAATGTGCAAAGCAACCACACTGGAGGAAAAGCAGGAGAGGGCAACATATTTACCATTGTGGGAATATGATGAACCACTTAAACACTGAATTTTTGTGAGGCAGATTGTCATTTCCTCAGGCTTACAATAATGAAAAGTTTCATTTAATACAACAAGAATGCTGAAGGGAACCAGAGAAGGTTCCACATATCATGTACAAGAGCTCTTGCACATCCTTAACAACCTATTCTCACAAAAGTTCCCTCTTTTAGAGATATGACTTCCAGTACAAACTGGAAGCAAAGTAGCACACAAGTAAGTGCAGTGGTATGAAAGCATATATTCTTCTAGGAAAGACCTGTTTCACTGCAATTTATGGTTTACAGTTGAGCAATACTCAATAGCAATAATATTACTACAATTTGTGATTACATTAAAGAAGAGTGTTATATTTGAGGAGATGGTTTCCCACAAGCCCTTTGCAGAGAGCTTGCTTTCATCAGACATCATCTTTCTGAAAAGGACTGATTTCTTTCCCCTAGTACCTTTACAGAGTGCAGTCCTATTAGTTACATTTAGCTCCTAGGACTCTAAATTTCTATAAAGAAACAAACTTGGTTTTTTTCTAGAGCTTTTTTTTTCTTTTTTTTTCTAGAGCTCTACTATCAAACAGCTCCATGTTTTTGCAAACAGCAATAACAACATAAAACACTCAAAGTTTCAAACCATAAAGCTCAAATCTAACATTTTTCCTTTAAAAAAATACTTGAAAACCATTCCTGTAGATTATCTTTTATCCAACAAAAAGCCATACATCATTGAAAATTCTGTCCATTCCCAGTCTTTAAAATTACCTGAAACGTCAGTAGCAGGGGTATTATCCCATGTACTGTGCCAAATGGAAGCAACTCTATTCCACCCACCTATGTTCTTTCTTTAGTTTAATTGAATGGTTTAATTGAAGTGTTTTCATTCCCTGCACTTAAATGGTGTGCAACATCACAACTCAGACTTATCCACCTTCTTTCAATCAGCAGTGTATTTCTGTGGAAATGTAAGACATTCCATTATGTGTATGAAATAATTTGCGATCTCAGGTGCTATAAGACACTGATTAAAAGCATTATTTAGCCTCAATTTCATACAGTGGGTAGGATCATTGTCTGGGCTTTATGGCTTGTCGATGCTCCCAGGGACTCCAGTGAATGAGCCTACTCAAGATAAGAGTTATAAAGAAACCTTCAGCCCTCCTCTTATTTAACATCCAAATAAATCAGATATCGAAAATATTGAAAAGGCTTGTGCAGACAAGCGAGAGGGCCAGAATTATTCTTGCCAGCCTTTGCCTACCAAACACATTAGGAAGTTTCCTTACATGTAATATTAGAGAGCAGAATTCGACCTCTAGCTACTGTCTCCAGAAAGTCACTCAGCAGGAATGAATGTGGCTCCCCATGAGATGACACAAGAATACATATGTTGTGCCAGGCTATCACTAAGCTTCAGATGGGTTATTAGAGATGATGCCAGAGGACGGATGCTACCGAGAGCAATGAGTTTTGCCTGTAGAAGGAGGGAACTTACGCCAGTCAAGCATACCGTACAATGCTACCAGTGTTGCAGGGGCCTTGGAGATGAGGGGCTGGGGGCAGAGACAATAGCTCATTAACTATTTCTCTCCAGTGTATACCAAAAAGTAGTTTCTAATTGAAAATTATCCCAACTACAGAGAAAATGATCTGAAAATAACTCTTACTTCTTTTACTAACTCCCCCTCCCCTCCCCCCCCCATTTCTTCAAATTTCTTGGCTTTACGACTTTCCACACTCCTCTCTCTGCTTCCCCCTCTCCCACCTCTCACCTCCTCCCTCTCCAATCTGTCTTCCCCGCCTCCCTTGGCAGGCTCTTTAGCTTTAATTCAATAGTTAAAAGGCTGAATCAAAACTTGTATAATCGGCTTGAACCAACTTTTATTCCATGTCATAAAAGGAGAAGAGGCTAAGAACAGCCCTGATGTGATTTTGCATCCATGGGAGTGAGCACAGTGACCTACCAATACTTCCCCTCTCACATGGGTATATTATTTGCCAGGTATTAAATGTTACCTGTGTAGTAAAGAGTAGCAGTGAGGTATCTCAGTGACAGGTATGAAGTGCCACAGGGCTTTTTCTTAGGCCCTTCTCATCTGAGACATTTTATTAATGCTGACATCTGAAACTCAAAAACCTAGAAGCTGCTTTAGCTTTAGTGGAAGGCAAATTTCAGGGAGAAAAAAGGAGAAAAACATAAGGAAATTAGACAGATAGTAGTATGAAAAAGTGGAGAAAAACTGCCCAGTTATATTCTTTGTATCCAAAGCAGCTCAATTCCATGCAGATAGAACTATAAGAACCCTGCCATGTAGGGGAGAGCAGAAAATGCCTTGATTAGCCCAATAAAAATGCTGGTATGTGCTATGGCTGCTGAATCTAATTGTAAAGAATGAGCACAAGTCAAGAAGAAAATTCCTCAGTGCTAGTAGAGAGTATTAACACAAAACACTGTTGGCCAGCTTCAACACCCTGAATAATTTCACATTATACTTAGACCAGTAGCAGAGTCTCTATAACCTGGTTACCCCAATGCCTGATCCAGCAGCTGGCTTGACATAGGAGGATCACAACCTGATATTGATCAGGACTAAAGTAATTGGGTGTAATGAGGCTCAGGTATCAGGACAATACAAAAGAGAATCAGCAAGTGATGAGAGAGCAATGTCTGAAACTGCTGGAAATGTATTAGATACCACTGCTGTTGATTTTATCTGTGTCCTTGCTATAAACCAGTATGAATATGATGAAGAAGCTCTTTATTCTGCTAGTGGCTGTGCACTGGAACAGACTGGCCAGAAAGGTTGTGGGGTCTCCCTTAGTAAAGGTATTTAAGAACCGTCTGGACACCATTCAGTGCCATGTGCTCTATGATGACTCTTCTTGAGGAAGGGAGGTTGGATCAGCTAACCATAGTCCTTTCCAACCTGAACCATTCTGTGATTCAGAAGATTTGGGTAGAAAAAGGGAGAAACAAGCTTTACTTACATGTTTTACTTACAGACTTGCATTTGCTTTAGCTTAAAAATTAAAAAATGAAATATATCATGCTTCTTTGTACAACTAATAAAAGGAACAAAACCACTACACACATTTTTCACTATGCCATGGAGAGAAGGATCAGGCTGATTTTTTTCTCAAAGGTCAGCATTACACCATTTGAGCTTCATGTAATCTAAAAAAAATAGTTACCTACTATATGTGATGGAACCCAGGTACTTGTTCTCTTTAAACTATTTCCTTTAAGGTAAATGGTAAAATTAGAAATACAGACTATATTAATTTATTCTGGCTGTTCTTGGTTTTGTTGGGTTTTTTTTTCCAGCAATTTAAGGGTTTAAAAATAAATCAGCCATACTGCGTTGCTCGAGAAAAAAACTTAGTTCTCAGATATAACTTCTAAAGAGCAATTTTAATTATTTTTTTTAATTAATCCTAGGAGTTTAAAACCTGCAAAGCATGTGGGGAGTGCACACATATCTTCACACACACTGAAGCCTGACACTTGTACAAGGGCTAAATTTTGGCTGAAAGTGAGACTACAAGGACCTTCCATCCTCTGGGAAATGGACACACACCACAGCAGCAGTGCCACACATCTCCCAGATCCTCACCACACACAGCCACATATGTTTTGCATCCAAAATATTCATATTACACATACTTTGCAAAGCAGATTAAAGATTTTACCAAGTTGCAATCAGTGTCATAACTATTGCACATTTAGATCTTCCTTTTTGTTTGGACTTTTCTACCAATCCATCCTTGCTGTGTGTAGTGACAATATACAAAATAAACTCATTATTTCTTTGTGATCTAGGGGAAAATAAAACAACTACAGCAATCAGAAAACACTTGCAATTACATTAGTTGCCATCATCCAAAGAAGAGTACTAATTTTTTTGAGACCAATATTTAAGAACATCATTTCCAATCACTTTTCCCTGATTTCATCTTAAAACATAGGAAAACCCCCAAAGTTTTCTGTCAGTTTTTTAATTACTTATTGACAACATAATTGAACAAAATAAAAAGAAACTAAGGAAAGCAAAAACTTTGACTACATCCTGTTATTACAAGGGGTTTTTTATTGAAAAGAAAATGCCAAAAGTCGCATTCATTTCATCTATTTCTCCTATGTTTACAGCTCCCCTTGTGCATACACATCCACCCTACACACAGTGAGTGCATAGGGGACTTTGGAATTAATATTAGCTCAATGTGGAAGCTTTGATGTGTGATACTTTGCAGAGCTGCCAGCAGTGACAGTCTACTTACCATAACACAAAGACTATTCTTCATCTATTCAGCTCACTTCCAATAGTCTTGTATCAGTGTCACAAAGAAGACTGTGCCTCCCAAAAGAAGGACTTGCACCCCTGAGGGTTGGTTCTTTCTCCCAGAGGACTGAATGTCAGGTCTGAAGCTTTTTAGAATTTTTATCAGAGGAAAAGAAAGGTTAAATGCAATCAAATGACGTCCTGTGTTTACCCAGGAAAAGTCAGTCTCGGAAGTGACCTGCACTGCAGGAACTAGTACAGCTTCTTTCCTGGGAGACAGAACCAGTAACCAGCTGATACTGAGTATTGATAAGTATGCAAACCAATTAAAAGTTGATCCCCCTCCAGAAAGAAAACCATATATAAGCAAGGGACCCCTGGGATAGCCCTTTCTTGCCTTCCTGGTTTTGCCAGAGAAGGCTGGTCTGGTCTCCTGCTCTCTCTCTCAGCTCCGACGCTGAAATGCTGCACTCAAACAGTGCGGGCAGAGACCCTGTGAGCATTACAAAGCCCGAAAGAGAGTTTAACCCTCTCACTGCCCGAATGGAACCTGCAAACATCCATTTTTCCCCTGCACAGAGAGAGGAAAGAGTGAGGACACCTACAGAAATAGAGCATAGAGACTCTAAATCCGTGAAGGAAGCAGAGCCGACGCCCAGAGGGAGGAGCATGAGGAGTGCTTCAGTGGTGAACCTGAAATTCATTTTGTGAAGCCATGGTTGGGACTAAGCTAAAATATTCCCTTCAGTATATGAGAAAATGGTCCAAAGGGGGGATGTGATGTTCTAACTGCAGCCAGTAAGCCAAGGCACCTGTGTAGAGATAAGTAGATGCTGAAGTAAATGCAACCTGATGAGAAGCTTGAGCAGAGACACAGAGGAGTTGTGATCCAGTCCGTTGGCCCAGGGATGAAAGAAAACTTACTTTGCCAGCAATAGAAGAAGGGGATTTCTTTGCTGCTATAGTAGAACCACTCATCCTTAAAAGAGTATCCCATGGACTGCTATAGCCCATTGTAGTACCGGTGGAAAGGCTACAAGCGTGGGAGGGATCTTCCACATCAAGCAGATTTTCCTCCAGGGGGCTGCGTGTTGTGAGGCTGGAAAATCATGAAAGAACTGTAGTTCTTGTGGAGAAAACACCACTGGTATAACAAAGGAGAACATCTCTCCCCAAATGAACTAAGAAAAGACTATTTTAGAAGTGATAAACTGAAGGTCGAAGTGTTGTCGTTTTATGTTGTCAGTGGGAAAGAGAGAGGTGAGGGGAGGAAAGGTGTTCTGAGGGTTTTGTTCTGGTTCTTGTTTTTTTTTCTTTTAGGTCTGTTAATAAACTTTCTTTATTTTCTTTAAAGGTTGAGCCTGCTTTGCCTACTCCTAATCCTTATCTCACAATAAAATTAGGTAAATTTGGGTAAGTGTGCTGGTGTTTGGCCAGAAACTGAGATTGGTGAACTCAAATCACTACACGAAACTGGTGTTTCCTCTTGGTTGGCAAACCTGCACCCGCAACAAATGAACAGAAGTGAAAACAAACAGGCCAAAATAAAATGACAAGATAAACTAGAATTCATGTTCCTACTGCATTGTTTCCAGAGGGGAGAACTTGGTTTTTGTAGCAGGGCATTTTTTGTAGCAGTGAAGTTGGGACTTCCTCTTTGAACAAATAAAGAATATTGCACTTTGAATTCAAATGTACAGATTGTAGCAGTTAAACATTAACTGCCTTCTCCCGAAAACATTGCAATGTACTGTTTATGAGATAGATTTGCTGCATTTAAAACTATAAATGGTGCTACACAGGGACACCAGAAGACCATGAGAAATACCTCAGAAACTAACACATTGCTTAGAACCTGTGTCTTCATTCTGGTACCAGGGCTCATGGCAAGCATAACTTCCCTTTGAGTGGGTTGTGGATCCAAGGAGAGAAGTTGCCACGTAATTTGCCAAACATATTCTTGCTGAGGTTACAGAACCACACTGCTAGGCACTATAGAAAAAAATAAAGCCGTCTAGAAGATTTACAGCAGAGAGACCAAGTAGGATGGATAAGTAACTTCCTGTAGTGATATTGCAATAAAGTGGTAAAGACAAGAACAAAGCAAAGGTCCTCAATCCTAGTCTAGCAGTTCCCTCCTCCCCACTCTATTCCCCACCATGGTATTACTGTACTTTTAAGGACTAATTTTTAAGGCTGTATTACCTGTAAGTGTGGGAACATTTTGTGTGGAGGAGTGCTGTTAAAAGGCTATTTAAAAGAACAAAAATACCATATGCTTCCTGGATTAATTTTGAAGCCTCATTAAGGTCAACATAAAAGACTCAGATACACTAGTGATTTGGCGTGTACTTTCACTTGATCAGAGAGGGGTGGTATTTTTGTAAACAAAGTTGCTAATTTAACCCAGTCCTGAATAAACTTGTGTGTAAATATTCTGAGCTGCAATATTGCTGCACCTTGGGGGAAGAAATGCCAAATAAATGCTGAGTTTACTCATCCTAAATAATGACAGCACTTCATTTATGAATACAACAGAGAATAAAGAAAATTCATGTTATCTAGCAACTTCTAAGCAGTTTCCTACCAAACTAGCAGCCAGTTCTACAAACTGGTAATTCAAAAGAGACACAGAGGCTATGTCAGAAAGGGTGTGTAATGTTGTTCCTGTTAATAGCAAATTATGTATTAAATGAGGTTAACACCTTCAAATACTGTCATTTTATTCTTACTACTAGCTATAAAATACATGAGAAGCAAAGTCTGAGAATATATCCTAAAATATTCCTGGGATACCAAATTTAGTTCCAATATCCATGAACATTAAAAGAAAAACTAATATATTAACTACATCCATATAAAATCTAAATGCATGATTCTACCCCAGTATTAGTTCTGTAAATAGAATAGTATTGATGTTAGTGAACATATACTAAATCTTTTCAGACTGAAAAAAGAAAAATATTTACTTTCAAATTGCTGGCCAAAGTCCTGTGATTCCATTCTGAAAGCTCTTGACATTTATTTTTATGTTAACAAAGCATTTTTTTTTATTTCAGTGACCAATCGATGGAAAAAAAAAAGTAAGAAAAATCATAATTTCTATTCTGACAGAGTGAACTGTCTTACGTAACCTTACCCTGAAATGAATACATTCATTATTTGAAGAACAACATGGGCAGAAATTTCACTTAATGCTACAGATCACAGAATCTTATTTGATGCAAAGAGAGAAGTAAGGAAGGGCACATTTGAGCAAACTGAAAGTACTTGTTCCTCTTTAACTCTGTTCACTGAAACTTGTATTCATATTTTGATTTTTAATAGGCAATTGAATCCAACCAATCTTAATTTTAAATCATCTTTAAAATATACATTTTCAAGGTGATAATTACAATAGCAAAGGGCAAAGGCTGGCAGGTAATATAAATAAATTTTATATTAGGGGAAAAAGTAGAATGACAGAAAAGTAAATACAGCTGTTTGACTTTTCCAATTTTCAAGTTTATACCTCTATGTGCAATTTTTTATGAACACCTTTCCTTAAAAAAGAAAATACCAACAACAACAACAAACAAACAAAAAACCCAAAAAATCCATGCAAATCCAGTTTTCAGTCCTAAAACAGACCTTACTTTCAGTCTAAAAAATGTTGAGTGACAAAAATCTTTAACTTAAAACAAACTTTCCCAAGGGACATCTTGGTTTCTTACATTGTTTATAAGACCACTCTCTTTACTTCCAAATTTTTCTGTATTTTTTTCCCATCCAGCTACTTCAACTGATGTTAATCTAGGATACTTCCGTTTGCTGCCAGAATTTGTACCCATATGTCAAAGCTATGCTACTTTAGTCACAGAAGAATAATTATTGCCCTGTAAGATGTTTAGGTGAAAATCATGGTGAAAAGTGCTGATGACATCACGACAAGAAGGGATATGAAAAACAAACATGCAAAATGTACCTAAAAATGTACAGAACAGATTTTTAAAGAGCATGAAGGTTTCTGATTGAGCACGTTCCAACAAATGTAGGACAAACTTGTGGTAATGGGAGGTTGACAGGAGGGAAAAGAGAGGTGAGCAAACAATTTAAAGGCCATACATCAAAGAAAAGCAGAACACACTACCACAGCATGAACAGGCAATGCCTCACAGGAATGCTTGTTTTTCTGTATGTACCTAAGACAAAGAATAAATAAATAAATGGAGAATAGAACAATAATCATTTCAATGCTAAAAACAAAAAGAAAAAAGAGCAAAAGCACAATAATAGCTTGTAACAGTCTGAGGAGCTGATCAGTCAGTAAAGTAGCAAAAGAAAAATAAATTCATATGCAGAAATTTGCTAAAAGTGCAAACAAAAAAATTATATTTAAAACACAATTAGCACACATTTAGGTATTGCTTTCAAATTTCTTTTTTGATGAAAAGTAAGCAAACATGAGGCAAGGACTAATTACCTGTTCTTTTTAGGCAAATCCCAAGGCCATTATCAGGACTTGTTGAATTTAATCTTCATCAGTCTTTAAAAGAGTGAGTGACAATATTGTGTTTCCCCTCCACATACCTGCCCATCAGCACAGGAAATCACTGGGCACACAGCCATTCTGTACAAATAGGATCTCCTATAGTAATAGATGTGGGGTCTGTTCAGGAGGTTCTCGGAATAAAGAGCAGCCACAGACTTGACTACATTTTGACTGCAACAGCGGAGCTTCAGCAGTGATGAGCAGGAGTCCCATCAACTTTTTTTCCAGGAACCCACAGTTTCCCCCTTCCATCCTCTGCTCCATGTAAACCATACTACTTTAATGCCAGTGTGCATCTTAATACTCCTTTGGACTTTGACCTGTGATCTTTGCAAGAAAGTCTTTGTAATTCTCTGGAGTTATATAAATAATTGACAGCACTTAACTACTGCTACACCTGCCCAAAAAGTGAAGATGATGATCTATCACCAGAAGTGGAAAATTACTGAAGGCTCTACTTCAGCCAAGCTCTCCAAAAGGATGTGTTCTGTAGTCCTTTGTGTTGTCTTTTTTTTCTTTTGTTTTGTGAAACATACATACATATATATATATATGTTAAATGATACTTTCTGCAGCAAAAAAAATTCATCACTTTTCAGAGATTTTCAGAGGTAGAAGCAGCAGCTAGAGTGCCAATTTTAATATGCTGCTGTTCATAATTCCTGCTTTTAACAATAATCACAGTTCAGAGTTTGGAATGATGCTTCTTTTATTCACATCATAGGTTGGACTTGATCTCACAGACCTCCTTCATTCTGTGATTCTGTGTTTCGGTGATTCTTATTTTACTTATGAGGAGTGGCAAGTCTAAAGACACCACAGCATCTCACTTTCATTCTCATAACCCCATTCTAGACGTGAGCATTTTTTAAACAAGTGGCCAAGTGCAGCCTCTTACCAGCAAGAACTTTTCCTTTGTGTTTGCATAGTCTAATGCAAGGAGATGTTATCTACAATTTTCTCTTGCCACAACATGATGCAAGTCATGCTTGGTTAGAACAAGAGCTGAGCTGTAGTTAGGAAAAACAATCCAACAACCTGTGCTGAAAGAATAAACCAGCATCTATAGGTGGTCCAAATTCTAATTTCCAGGCCCTCTTGCCTTTCTTGTCAACTCCTGACCAGAAAGATCTTGTAAGCCTAGGTGTGGCTGGAATGCCGTTCAGGACAACTGAAGCTTGTGATTGAAGACTTCCACTTGAAGTTTTCTTAGTAATTTAGACCCCAAAAATGTGTGTTCTCACCACAAATATAACAAAAGAAAAATATGAGACTCTCCTGAACTATTTCCTGTATGTTAATTTTGAGAAATGCTTGCAATCCTCCAGTACTGAAGACTAACAAAAGATACATACAAAGTTATTTTAATTGCTAAGAATGAAGAAAAAAGCCCTTTGATTTCTTGAGGGTTGGGTGGTGTTTTTTTCTTTTTTTTTCCTTAAGCAAAATTTCTGCGTTGGTGTAAGGCAGATTTTCCAGGCTTCAACAAACCAGATGGCCATCCAAAAATGCGATATGAAATTTTTATAGGAAGCTAAGAGCTGAACCCATCTAAGGGAGAGATTTTTCAGAGATTCCAAACTTTTAAAAATAAATATTACTGCAAGATCTTGTGTATCTACATTTGAACTGCAATGAGTCAATAAATAACCACAGTGATAATTACCTAAATTCTATATTTAGAAGGAACAGAACACATGAAATAAACAATAGCACATTGTGATATTAATGAAGCACTTGCTTCCTCTAAATGTAGAAATTCAGCAATTATCACCAGAATTGGCATGTTTAAAGGTGCCGGTGACAATTTTAAAAAGGCATATTGCTTATATGATAGACCAGAATGCATGCTTTGGACCCAGTGCATTCTGTTATGAAGGATTCAGTGACACAGTCCCACATTGAGCCAAGCTTATGCTCAGCACAGCATCAGCTCTGGTGGAGAGGAAGAGGTGATTGCAAGCCTTCCTTCTGCTTGCCCCAACTTTGAGTTGGCCAGAGGCCAACTCAGCCATCAGCACAAATTAGAACTGCTATAAAGATGTTCTACTTTACACCAGCAGGTTTGGACCCCTGAGGAGTGCACCACTCAGGCATCAGAGCATGTATTGAACTACAGACCTTTCCCATCAAACCTCTGTTGGACTCCTTCCCTGCTAAAAGGTGTCTCTGTGATGCTCTCAGGCATTTCCCCTACACATTTAAACCCTGTCAGAAAAGCTCGCAGGGCTGGGCACACCAAGCTGAAATGTCTCTCAGTCACAGGACTTGCCCTCTTGAGCTTTAGGGTCACTGTTAGTAATTCTGCTTTGTGGCCAAGGATTTGGCCTGAAGACCTGCTGTCAAAGAAATACTTCCAGGCAGCTTGCTTTTTCACCTGCATCCCTGGCCTTGTGTGCACACAGAGGCAAACTGTTCTGATGCCTGCACGCCACACTGTGCCTCTCCAGCCAGCCTTTTTGTCCTTAACTATCGATCTTTTTTTCCTGTGTAAAAAATATCCTGCTTATGTTTTTCCTTAGACTTCTTTATGCAACCTGGTTTCCTACAACCCTACTGTAATTCCCTCACAGAAAGAAAACAAAGTTAGGAGAACATAGGAAAGTGATAATTTACCACCTGGCTGACTGCAGGATTTGAGTTTCAGCTTTCCACCCCATTACATGCCAAGAAAAAATCAGCCACAGGGCAGAGATCTCAGTAAGTGGATGAAGTCTTCTCTAATTCTCTGAGCAATACTCATACTTCATACTCATACCTCTCCTTCACATTATACTTGCTGTACAGAAAGCACAGCTGAACTGCTAGGAAAAATTTCTTTACTGGGTACTATCAGGCCAAGGAATCTGCAGCACAGCCTGCAGTGATCAGAAGGCTCTCCTTGTGTTTGGGAACTTGGCATAAGTTATAAAAGAAAATTAATTACTGACAGGGAAAGGTAGTCATGTTTCCAAATTACAGAATACAATTGTTTGGTTCATTCACCAGCATTCTGAATGTGTATATTCCACAATACAGGTGTAAGCTCTGACTCTGCTCCTATCAGTGCTTCCTGAAAACTGAACAACTGCCCCAGCACTCCTGCTGAAGTTGACTTCCATTGCTTCAGGGACATATTCACAGGCAGATGCTCCCAGTCTCAGGGAGATGGCAACCATCACACATTGCCAGGATGGTAAGATAATTGCAATATTTTGGAGCATTATGGCACTGAACATACACAAGGTCACATGGAGAAGATAACATACAAGGAAGAATTCATACACCAGCCATGTCAGAAAACGAGATGACTAAAAGGTACTGCAGCTCATGCTTTCCTTTTCTGAGAGGTAATGCTTCCAGAGAACACAGGGTGCAGAAAACTTTCCATAGGAATCTACAGAGTGTCATGGTTTAACCACAGCTGGCAACCAACTCCCTCCCAGAGAGCTGCTAGTTCACTGTTTCACCAGTGGGATCAGGGATAAAAAATGGAAGGGTCGGAAAACTCATGGGTTGAGATAAAGATTGTTTAACAGGGAAAGCAAAACACGCACACACAAGCAAAGTAAAACCAGAAATTAATTCACTGCTTCCCAGGGGAAGGCAGGTGTTCAGCCATCTCCAGGAAAGTAGGGCCCCATTACATGTAATGGTTACTTGGGAAGATGAACATTATCACTCCAAATGTCCACCCCCTTCTTTCTTCCTAACCTCACTTATATACTGATGTCACATGGTCTGGAATATCCCTTTGGTCAGCTGGGGTCACCTGTCCCAGACATGTCTCATCCCAGCCTCCCAGGCACCCCCAACTTCCTCACCAGCGTGGCAAGTGTATGAGAACCAGAAAAGGCCTTGGTTGTGTAAGCCCTGCTCAGCAATAACAAAAACTTCTCTGTATTATCAACCCTGTGTTCAACACAAATCCAAAACACAGCCCCCACATCAGCCACTGTGAAGAAAATGAACCCTACCCCAGCTGAAACCAGTACAAGAGACAGCCTAAACAGATTTTTAAGAGGAATAATTACACTTTTTCTACAGACACTTGTAGAGATGATAGCATGCATGATTACATTCACATCACTGAGACTTTAGATATACTGAGCTAAAGGTCTGTTAACGTAAACTGCTTACAAATGATCCCACAGAATCAGAGCTCAGAAGTTTGCAAGATCAGTAACCTAATTCATGAGGCAGTTGTGCTAACTCTTACATCTCTACTCTTACATCTACCATATAATGTCCTCCTCCACAAAGGGGCAAAGACACAAAAAAATTGTGAAAAAATTGCCACAGGAATCATTGAATCATTAAGATTGGAAAAGAGTTCCAAAATCATCAAGTCCAACCTCTGACCAAATACCACCATGCCCAATGAACCATATCATAAAGTGCCACATCTGTTCACCAGGGATGGTAACTCTGTCCCTGAAGACCCTGTTCCAATACTGACCACCCTTTCAGTGATGAAATTTTTCCTGATATCCAACCTCAACCTCTCCCAGAACAACTTGTTCTATCACTTGTTGTCCAGGAAAAAAACAGAACCCCACCTTGCTACAAACTCCTTTAAGGTAGTTGTAGAGGGCAATAAGGCCTCCTCTGAGACTTTTTTTCTCCAGGCTAAAAAACCCTGTCTGCAAAGACAGGAGAGACAATAGGTCTGAGCCACCTAACCACTGGATGTCTTTCTGACTTGGAAAAAGTAGTTGAAGTTCACAAACACTGAGCTGGGAGCTCTTATCACAGCTACCAGAAAGGGAGTGGTCCTCTCATGCTAGGATGAGTCTCTCCATCTGTTTCTAAATAAAACCTGAATTCTTTCTTTCTTCCCATCAGTTATGTTGAAAGTCATGTACTGTGTGGTATCTTGGTCAAATAACCTAATGAACACAGGAGTTACTGTGTCTAAGAAAACATATACTTCCCCTGTGCCTGTCTATGCTGGGCTGTAATGACAAAATACCTGCTGCAGAGGCACGTATCCCAGCTGTGAGCATTTTTGGGATATACTGAATATGCATAGGGGCTGCTAAGCAAATGTGCAATCCAACTGCTCCACTCTGCTCTTCTCAAGATGCTCTTTGCTCACACAAGCAGCCCGATGACTCCCTACAAAAACATGTAGTTATAAATGAGCACACCAACTGGTTCTCAACACAGAACAGAACAATCAGGTGGTGGAATGCACTGGGAAATTCCCCATTCTGCACCTTTTGTTCTGAGGCTGCTAATGCATTTTCCATGAGAATTTCTTCTGCAGTGAAAAAAATATGTTAGGGAAACAACTTATTTATTATTAGAATGAAATGCAGGAAGGGGAGTTTAACAGAGCTTGAAACAGAGACTTATTCTGCAGGAAAAATATTTTTTAAAGCAGAAGTATATTTCAACAATAGCCATATTTGATAAGAACTGACACTTCAAGACCTCACAGTCAAAATCTTCTGAACTGCCACTCAGATTAGATGAACCACAGTCTGAAGCACTGTTACGTGTATACAATGTTGTAGAATCAAGTCTCTATTACTGGCTATGTGACTAAACCACCATAAGGATTTTTTTTCTCAATCAATCTCACTGTCCCTATAAAGACGAAGCCATACACCTAGACAGAGCCAAAATTTAAATAGATACCACACCTCCTAACATGCTAGGCTACATTTAGCGTGCAATCTGCCATGAGCTTGTTGATGTTGCCTCTCTGAGGTCAGCTAGTTGATGGATGGACACAAAGAGGAGATACCGACCTCTGGTGCAAAGCACTGAAGCAGACCTCCAAGAATTGTCTAACTGCTGTCCATCATCCTACCTATGAAAATGAAGCACAAGATGCAAGGAGAAAAAGATAGGAGAGCTGATAAAATAAAAGGAGTAATTATGCAGCTGAAATGAAGCAGAGGAGGAGGGGATGAAATGGAGACGAACACACACATAAAAGGAGAAGTGCTCAGAACTAATTATTCAGTTAAAATGCTAACATTCCATGTGTTTTTCAAAACAGCCCTCTTGTAACAGAAAAACCATGACATTTGTCTCTTAATCCAAATTGTTGCAACATTGACCATAATTACAATATCAACATCCTGCTACCTACAGCAGCCATAACCTCCGTAAAATAAAGTCCACACACATAATGACATGCACAGGAGAATTACATTTTAAACAGCAACAGCTCTGTAAACATGCTATGTGTTTACACATAGCTTTTAAACACATATCTTGTCTGCAAGGAGTGGTACATAACTGAGGGCTACAAAACATCTTTTAGCCTTTTCTCAGTATTTGTGATGTAGTTTTTTCCTCTGGCTATTTTCCTAAGGCACAATCTGTTTTTAGGCTATGCAAACAACAACAGTTTTTGCCTTTTCATTCAGGGTAAGTAAGGCTTATAATGGCTGGAAAGGCACCTGAAGTGAGCATCATTGGACCCATCCCTTCTGCAGTGGCATTGTGGTTTTGCTACAGGGACAGCCAAATGAAATAATTGTGTTAAGAAATACAGCCCTATGCAATGCTCATCCTGAACATGTGACTTAGGAGTGAAAATAAAGGAGTGTACACTGCCCATAATTGCTATTCTTGTGCTCACTGCTGTACCCCAACCACATATCCTTCTGCAGCAATCTTGTGTCTTGTTTACCATGCAGATTCAGCAAACATACACATAGCTGAATTCTTGTGCAAAACTTGGTTTATGGTCACCAAATTCAGTTTTAATGACAACTTTCCCAAAATATCAAATGTGTTTTGATTTTCGAAGAGCAGTTTCCAAGAGCAGAAAGAAAAAAAAAAAACCCTTACTCCTTTGGAATATCAGAAATGCTATGTTTTCCTCTGAATTTGGACATTAAGGCTTACAAAATCAGCTTGCACTAGTGTATGAAAAAGGCTACCTGTGTCTTTAGCACAGCTACAGCCTTGGAAAAATCTCTTCATCTTTCCAGCTGCAGGTTACACAGACAGGTTTTAAGGGTGAAAGGATAAGAGAGGTACAATTAAGGAGTCAATGCCTAATATCTCAAACTGCTGTCTTGCAGGGTGAGTAACCTGCCAAGGACTGGAGAAGCTAGTTANTTCCACAGGTTCCATAAAATTCAAGTTGGTTATACCATCTTCCAGGCAGCACAGCTCAGTCTGTTTTGAAAAGGAAGGATCTCCTCAGACCCTCTCTGCTCTGCCCCATTATCACTGCCCTGCCCCTCTTTTTTCTGACCTGAGCCTTTATCTGCACAAATTCAATGCACAAAATTTGCAGAAAGTTATCATTCTGCATTTTGCTATCCTGATGAGTTCAGCAGGTCCCTGGGTTTAGATGACTCTGGTGAGGGTGGTAACACAAAGTTCCAGAATAGGAGACTTGGGGATTTCATTCAACAGCAATATTCAAGCTGAGCACCATCTCTCATTGTCACACCCCCATCCATCCCCAAAAACAGAATTTTGAGATTTTGGGTTTTTTTGTCAGTAATACTTGCACAGGTGGACAATCTCTTTACAAAGCTGTCAGGAGGACTGTGTCCTCACTCACAAAAGAGCTCCACTGAAGACTTTGGAGAAAGGGAGGGAACTGAAGTTATCCAAGCCACCCAGGTCCTTTCACTAACAACTTTTGTTAAAACTTGGAGCACCTTGGCTGACGTCTGAAGCCCCAAGAGTTCATTGGCTATCAGGCACATTGTAAGATCAGGGAGTGGCATATATGATCCTCACCACATAACTACTGTGAAGGTGTCACTGCAGACAACACCTTGGATCAGAGAACAAAATCCTCTTCCTCTGCTAAGACAGACTTTGACGTCAGGCTAAGGAAGTTCATGATAAACTCAGCTCATGGAAGACGAAGTCTGGCTTCTCTTACAGCTTACTTGCAACCATATGCAGGATTGTCCATTGTACTTCATTCAGCAAGGACTAAATTACTCCCTAATCAGAAAAATCCCTAGTGATTACATGTATACCTTCAAGCAGCAAGCAAAGAAAACAAACCCAGAAATTAGGAAGGGGCCAGAGAGAGACCCTAGGAAATAGTTTGACTATTTTTCTCCTATCTAAGTAGAGTTATAGGTGCAACAGAGATAAAAAAACAACAAAAGATTTAGCAATCATTATCACATGTTGGATGTGACTAGGTTTTATTCAGGAAAAGTGCAACAACTTTGGGTTGCAAAGCACAGAAACAAGTTTGCACAGAATTGAAATTATGTTCAACATGAATGATAAAGGAGTTAAAGGGAGAAAACTCTAAACTTTGCAGCTGCATTTGAACCATAAATTAGTATTTCAAAGATATTTAAAAGAAAAATTAACTCAGATCTAGAAAATCCACAGAATTTTGAAACAGGTGCTTTAGCGGAGAATCAAACACCCAAGAACTACAGACCATCATTGTACCAAAGGGGATTATCAAAGGATCTATTCCTTTGGAGGAGAGGACGCTTCTCATGCATGGGGAAAACAGCATGCTATCTTTTAGCATCCACTCTAAGGCATGACAAGTCGTCATCTACAGGTTTTTCTTCAAAGGCAAGGATGACATACAAAAAAGTAGAAAAGCACGGGAAAAAATTATTCCATTGGGATGTTTTTTTCCAGAACTGGCAGGATGACCTTGCCCAAAAAAAAAACCAGGATTAAAGACAGGAGCAACCTATGGCTTCCTTCTATCTCAGTCCCTGTCTTTTTTATTTTTCATGTTTCTTCTTAGCTGTTGACTTGAATTTCTCACCTTTTTCTTTTTTCTCTATTTTGTTTGCTTGCTAGTTCTGTTAGATGCCTAACAGCTCATTCTATGCCTTTCTATGCAGAAGCCTTCATTAAAATAAGGAAGTTACACCAGCAGTTACACTCTCTCTTCAGTGCTTTTGAGTCAGATGAAGGGCNTCCTCTGAATTTGGACATTAAGGCTTACAAAATCAGCTTGCACTAGTGTATGAAAAAGGCTACCTGTGTCTTTAGCACAGCTACAGCCTTGGAAAAATCTCTTCATCTTTCCAGCTGCAGGTTACACAGACAGGTTTTAAGGGTGAAAGGATAAGAGAGGTACAATTAAGGAGTCAATGCCTAATATCTCAAACTGCTGTCTTGCAGGGTGAGTAACCTGCCAAGGACTGGAGAAGCTAGTTACTTGCCATTGCCTAAGGTCAAGCAGCATTTAATATTTTGATTAAATTAGCTAATGCTGAACAGCAGCTCTTTTCTGCTGTGTTGCAATGCTCATGGTCACACAGCTATGGATAGCACATTGAGGTCCAATCAGGATCTTGCTTTCTTGGCAGTATGGGGGCTTAAGACACTGCTTTTTCCCCAAGGAATCAAAATACAGTTGAAGACTAAAGTTAATCAGAGTTTTTCCCCATCAAAGCTAGCTTATCCATAGCAACCCTCCCATCTTTTTCTTCTTATTGTATTTCTTATGTAGAGTATCACTACTTATTTTGGGGGGNCTTGGAGCACCTTGGCTGACGTCTGAAGCCCCAAGAGTTCATTGGCTATCAGGCACATTGTAAGATCAGGGAGTGGCATATATGATCCTCACCACATAACTACTGTGAAGGTGTCACTGCAGACAACACCTTGGATCAGAGAACAAAATCCTCTTCCTCTGCTAAGACAGACTTTGACGTCAGGCTAAGGAAGTTCATGATAAACTCAGCTCATGGAAGACGAAGTCTGGCTTCTCTTACAGCTTACTTGCAACCATATGCAGGATTGTCCATTGTACTTCATTCAGCAAGGACTAAATTACTCCCTAATCAGAAAAATCCCTAGTGATTACATGTATACCTTCAAGCAGCAAGCAAAGAAAACAAACCCAGAAATTAGGAAGGGGCCAGAGAGAGACCCTAGGAAATAGTTTGACTATTTTTCTCCTATCTAAGTAGAGTTATAGGTGCAACAGAGATAAAAAAACAACAAAAGATTTAGCAATCATTATCACATGTTGGATGTGACTAGGTTTTATTCAGGAAAAGTGCAACAACTTTGGGTTGCAAAGCACAGAAACAAGTTTGCACAGAATTGAAATTATGTTCAACATGAATGATAAAGGAGTTAAAGGGAGAAAACTCTAAACTTTGCAGCTGCATTTGAACCATAAATTAGTATTTCAAAGATATTTAAAAGAAAAATTAACTCAGATCTAGAAAATCCACAGAATTTTGAAACAGGTGCTTTAGCGGAGAATCAAACACCCAAGAACTACAGACCATCATTGTACCAAAGGGGATTATCAAAGGATCTATTCCTTTGGAGGAGAGGACGCTTCTCATGCATGGGGAAAACAGCATGCTATCTTTTAGCATCCACTCTAAGGCATGACAAGTCGTCATCTACAGGTTTTTCTTCAAAGGCAAGGATGACATACAAAAAAGTAGAAAAGCACGGGAAAAAATTATTCCATTGGGATGTTTTTTTCCAGAACTGGCAGGATGACCTTGCCCAAAAAAAAAACCAGGATTAAAGACAGGAGCAACCTATGGCTTCCTTCTATCTCAGTCCCTGTCTTTTTTATTTTTCATGTTTCTTCTTAGCTGTTGACTTGAATTTCTCACCTTTTTCTTTTTTCTCTATTTTGTTTGCTTGCTAGTTCTGTTAGATGCCTAACAGCTCATTCTATGCCTTTCTATGCAGAAGCCTTCATTAAAATAAGGAAGTTACACCAGCAGTTACACTCTCTCTTCAGTGCTTTTGAGTCAGCTGAAGGCCTTATTCTAGTTTCATTCAGGAAAGCCAGAAAGTTCCATGTAGAATGAGAAGTGATTGCAACACCCAGAAACCCACCTGCTGTTTACTTTCAAAGAGACTCTCAAATGCACCATGCCTGGACTGCTTTTGAAAGTGGAAGCAGGTCATTTAGATCCTGACTCTGAGATGTATTTAAGAACATATACATGTTTAAATATCTTGGCTGTCAGTGTCTCTGAGCCTCTCTCGTCTGCTACAATGTACATCCAGCTCATGATGCTAAAACTGCAGTAGGATTACAGAGCTGGGAAAATCACATGTGGGGCTGAGATCCTAACCTTCTTCTGTGATTTGCCTCAGTTTTTTACAAGGAAACGTGTTCTTCTGGACATGGTTTCGATATCTTTGTTGTACAAAAGTGAAAAACTATTCCACATTAAGAGGAAAAAATTAAACAAAAAACCCTGACACAGAGTCATTGCAGACACAATGAGATCAAAATATCTTTCTGGTGCTAGCGATTAGCAGCTTTGTCCTTCAAACAGTCCTTCTCTCCTCTTTTGTCTCTTTCTCTTTTTATTATAAAATAGTAATAATAGTAATAATCACCTGTACTGACAAGACTGAGATGGTTTACTTTCCTTCCCCTGGGAAGCTGCTTTCCCATGGGCTGTCCTTCTGCTGGGGTGACAGCAGAAATGAAGCACCCAAAGGGTTTATCTCTCTGTCCCAGTTAGACCCATGCAGCTCCCTAGGACAGCGTAATTAACTCTGTCCCATTAAAGCGTTGCGGCAGCTCATCAACCCTGGTACTTGATAGATCTGTCCTACTTACTCACAGCACTGCCCATTCTGTTTTGAGGCATAACTACAGTAAAGCCTGGAAATAATATCATTGCAATCAATGACTACTGAGGAGTAAACTGTACATTTTAAGTTTAAAGCCAAAATGCCAGTGACACTAATTACTTACAGGTAGAAGCTGCAACTTTCCAGCAAGATGATATTTGTGTGTCTCCAAGTTTCTCTCTGCAATATCATCCAGGAGAAAAGGAGGGGGAATACTGTGGAAACAGATTTCTCTTAAAAGTCATTTGACCAAAAAGCTCTGAGTTATCTTGATATGTAATGTAAAAAACTAAAAGCCTGGCTGTGCTGCAACATTTTCCAACTAGCAGGCAATGTTATACAAAACACTGCTGTGCTAAACTGGTTTTAAGGTGAAAACTCCAACAATTATTCTTCTCCCTGACACCTAATTTTACCAATTAACTTTTTAAAATGTTACTATTTCTAAAGGACATAAAGCAAAGCTAAAAACTTGGAAATGCATTTGGTTTTGAATATGAGATGTAACCTGTTTCTCAACAGGCAATCTTTCATTTTTGGGATTCAAGATCTGCACAGATTGCAGACGTCCCAGCATTCCCCACTGTGAACCTCAAGTTCATGGGAATGACCAATACTAATGATCCCTGAACTGTTTCCCACAGCCAAATGACAGCTGTGATTCTTTAGCCCCAGCTCCCTTCCTTAGAGCTGATTCAGCGGTAAATTTATGGCGCTTCCTCTGAAGTGTCCCATGCTGGTTTGGACATTTATCACCCAACCTCAGCATCAGAACATGCATTTTCCTCATAACTCATAGTCAAGTGCCTACTTCACAAGACCACAGGTAGTAGGAAAAGGCAGGTTGGGGTGTATTCTGGGAAATGACCAAGGCATTTACCTTATTGCCACCTTTCTTCAGTGGATGAGGAATAACAGTGGAACTTCATGCAAAACATGGAGGAACTCTGTCTAGAATAATGGGTTCAAAGAAGCTTTGGGCATTTCTAAACAAAGATACTCTGCTGAATCTACTTCAGGTTTGAGACTTCTATACTGCCCATCTTAGAACTCATAGGAAAGATCTCTATCGAAGAGTATCTGCTGGCATGGAACCAGTGAAGTGCTGTAAAAGCTAAATAGGAACTATTCAGGTGTCATTGCCCAAATCTATGGCAGTTAGCCAACACATCTCCAAGTAAATCCATGGCAGATTTAACATTTTCTATTCTTTTCCTTATCACTCTATTATAAAGAAAATAACACTAAGAACTTGGTCTTTCCATAAGTAAAAATGATCCTTAAAGCTAGGATACATTTCTGAGTTTACTGCTTAATTTATTATAGCTCATGTGAAAAAAATAAATCTGCACCAGATAAGCAATAATCTCTCCAGCAAGAAGACTCAAGTGAAATGGAGCTCCCCTGTTTAGCCATAGGTGAAAGTAAAATCAGCAGAAAATTCTGACCAGAAAAGAACTACACAAAACCCTAACATTGTCCTGACTGTGGCTTGCTCTTGCAAAACAGGGCTTTGTTTGGCTACTGCAGATTTTTCACTTGGGTAGAGAGAAAGGTACTAATAGGAGAAATGGATTCCAGATTCAGATGTGGATTTCAAACCCCTTCTTTTTCCTCCCCAATCTCAGCTTTTCCAAAGAGTATTTTATTTTTAAATGAGGGCAAACCCCAGTGTCTTTAACTTCATAACTTTTTGCTCAGAAACTCTAGCAGTGTGTGATAGTCTGGTTAAGAACTGTTTATCCTGCAGCCATGCCAGCAAAGCAGTGCACCCTTGATCTTTCCATATGAGCTGTTACATAGAGAGCAGGTTTCACAGCAGGTTCCATGGCACAAAAGACATCACGATGCAGAAATAATGCTCCAAACAGCCAGACACATTCTCACTTCTACAAATGTCTCAGCAAACATCCACATCTGGTATTCTAATTTTTTTGTTGTTGTTGTTTCGAAGAATGTAAAATTGTGAGTATTAGCTCTGTACTTTGCCATTTAGAAATGATTTCAGTGACTCAAACAAAGAGTTCTTGCTTTGAATCTGGCTGAAATTTGGTCACTGTATCAGGAACACATCTTCAGCATGTTCTGTGCAGAATAAATTTGAAATGCAAGGGCTATTTTTTCAACACAATACAAAGAGCTAAGGAAAAGCTATTCAAAGATGGCTATCAAAAAACTAGCATGTTTTGCAGAGTTCTGTGTAGCTGCATATTCAAATACCATTTTAAATTAAACCAAGAAAAACATTTTTCGTCCATTTTGAAATACCACCAAAGTTCTCATTCAAAGTGTTGGTATTCCATCTGGGTAGTCAAAATGAGACAAGTAAATCCTAGGCAAACAAATCAGACTTTTGCACCTCACTCTGTAAAGACAAATATTAAAATTGCAAACAGTAGATAAATAGAAACATTCTAAAATGCAAATTAATTGTTACCAGCAATGTAAGGCCAAGACAGTAAAGTGATCTCATTAAGAAGCTTTATGGAGGCCATAGATTTAATTATCAGGGGCAGTTGTACAACTCATTCTGACCTACTAGCAGCATTTTTGGTTTGCACAGATGGGCCATAGTGCTGTCTCTTTCTGTTCTGGGGAACAGAAAAGATAGACGAAGGAAATTACTGAAATCTGTAAGTATTCTGCTCAGTAAAGCTCACACCCTTGCTTGTCAGTCTTGAATACAGCAAGCTTTCTGCTGGCAGTAGAGGTGGAGACAGTTTCCAAGTCTGTGAAAATCTTGTAAGTTTCATTCCTTAATAATTATTATTCTGCAGTTGGCAAAGATTAAATGCCGCCTGTTCTCCCTGCTCATTTTCTGCTAGCAGCAGTAAGTGTCCTACATACTTAAACCATTTCTTGTGGATGTACAGGGTGGAGGACAAAGAAAAAGCTTACACGGTTGGCTTAATAAATAAGGAGTTTCAACTGTTTTGCCAAGAGTGAATAACTCTTTTCACTCACCATGAAATAATGAAGTTTGGTGCTGGTAAAGGACATATACCATACTTGGCCATGTTAGTTGTACAAAGAAGGGCAAGGACTTCTGAGAGAAGATTGGACTTATTTCCCTGAGAGGAAAAATGAAACTGTCCACAGAATACACGCACACCAAACCAAACCAAACCAAACCAAACCAAACCAAACCAAACCAAACCAAACCAAACCAAACCAAACCAAACCAACAAAAAAACCCCAAACCAACCAACCAACCAACCAAACAAACAAACAAACAAACAAACAACAAACACAAAAAACCCTCCAACAATGGAGTGTTGCAAATTCCAAAAAATAAGACCCTGAAGATTTCTTCAATATAATTGCTTCTTCACAGAAATAAATTAACCCTATTTGGTGGAAGAAGGTAAGTTGTGCTCCCACACAGTAGTCCCTACTGCTATCATTCCAGTTATTCCTTTGAGTAATCAGTTTTCTGTAGCCTATATTTCTATTCTCTCACCAAGTGAATGCATTAAAAGTATGTGTTGGTGTTCATTCCTTGTAGTACTTGCCTTTCAAATTTTGGGCATGTCAGCACTGTCAGAAAACATTTTCCATTCTATGCCTTTGAAAAAAAAAAAAAAAAGAGAGAGAAAATATCCTAGGTGTTGTACCATCTTCAGAACTTTATTCTTTGAACAAAAATCTTGGATCACCAACACATCCCTGAAGAATGAAAACTTCTGGATAAAGTTCCTTATTGGTCATAAAGAACAAGGACAGTAGGAACCACAGCTTTCCTCTGCAACACTTATGTAAGTAGATAAACTAATATCCGACCTGATATATTATATATACCTGATATATTATATACCTGATTCTGATGTATTAAAAAAAACAACTCTGAGTGCCTGTAAATATGCTCCCAGATAATGAATATATAGGTTTCCTCAGATCTTGGTTTTATATTTTTTATGTTAAGAGGACCTGTCTTACATTTGTCTCAACACCTTCCTTCATCTTTTCTGATCCATTTCTCAGTAAAGGTTAAAAGAAAGAGCTTCTGCCTGGGATCATGGCTTCTGACCTGCACCACTCTGAATGTTAGGGTGTCATTTAAGGTAATAATTTTCCTATGAAACTCAGTTTTGAACACTAGACTTTGCTTTTAGTGAACTTAACTTTTAAAAACAATTTTATTGACATTGATATATCCATGTATTTAAGCTACAGTGAAAATATCTCCTTATTTCCCAGCACTGATGTTTAATTTCTCTTTGAAACATCCTAACTGGATTTTACTTTTCCTGATGTTGGGTGCCAGCCCTATATTGCCTAAGTTTCACACAGTGCGGTTGCAGCCGCTGTTTTAATCTTACATTGCATACATTTTTTTGTCACTCCATGTGTTTTTAATTGCTTTCCCAAGCACCCACAGTAATACAGCTGCTCTATTTGGCAGCTGCCAGTGCCCACAAACCCCTGTGTCTTCCTCTTTGACACTGTTTCAGGTATTGTATTTTGGCACGAAAGTGAAAACAGTTACAATCAGATGCAAAGTATAAAAAAACCCCCAAACATCTGCATATAAGCTATCTTCATATAAGAAATTACAAGCAAAATAACCAAAACCAGAGAATTAATGACCAAGACATAATTGGTGGTGGAGCAGACAAAGGCAAAGGCAAAGGTAGGGTTGACCACAGCACCCCCCGCTGAAAGCTCATCACACCTGCATCCAGGGCTACCTGGCTTGGCTTAGGAGGTTGAGCTCTCTTCCCTAACCCTTCTGTGCATTTTCTGCCTGGATAATGGCCCACTGGAGGTTGTTGCTTTATAGTGGAAAATGTAAATATTCTAAAAAATTCAGGTTCTTGCATAAAAATCCAAGGAGTACACTTTTAAAGCACCATATTTTATGAATAGCGAGAGGTGAGCACAGCAAGTTGCTTCTCAAGCTGCCTACAAACCAGGACCAGTGAAATGCAGTGTAGGAACCAATTAGGAAAAGGGCTGTGTTATTTTTACAGTACATGCGAAGCAGACTGGGCTTCACTTTGGTGTCTCTGATCCTACCTTGGGAAGGCATGGAAGTAAAAAGCACAGTGCTCATTTTATCTCTCACACAAGAATGAAGAGTGCAGCCAAACTCAGCACTGTCTGAACCTCTGTATTGAGGAGGTCTAGGTGTTTTAAAACCAGTCCTCAAATATCTGAGATATCCTGAGTGCAGAAGTCCTCAATCCATAGGTGCACTGGGCTGTGAGCATCAGTCTAGATCCAGGCTGGAAATCAAATTGTACCAAACAGGGCAGTTAGACAGTGCTGCTCCTGTGTCTCTATCACCACAGTCTTGATTTACCAGGCTATTACGATAGGTCTGTAATATGAGTTTCTGGTAGAAAGTGAATTACTATTTACATGTAGGAAGGGACAGAAAAAAAAGTAATGAATGAGTCTCAATCTCATGTTTCATAGAAGATCCTGCAAAACAGGTTAAAACCAGTTATGTTGGACAGCCAAATCTTTGCTTAATAAGACAAGGGTGCACAATCCACACATGCAATCCTTGTAATGTTTCTACTGAGTCGAGCTTTATATGAGGGTAGAAAAGAACTTCTACAAAATATGCTGCTGCAATAATTATGAGTTTTGTATTTGACAACTTAATTAAGAGAAGAAGAGTTAGTGTAGAGCATGCAGAATTCATGATGAATCACACATATTCATACAGACTTCATTTTAGTGTTTCAATTATACACATTCCTAACTGATGAACTGCAACATAGCATTTTCTGGTAATAAATATGATATCTGTTGGAATTGATAACATTAGTTCAGTAATTACTGAGCCATTATTGTCAGGCATCAGGAAAAAAGAAAAAAGAAGTGGAAGGATGTCCTAGTTATTAAAGTTTAGTATCTGAACAAAAAAGTGTGAGGGGTTTTTACCTACAGACACAATACTTAGCACAAGTCATTGACAAAAGGTGCATATGGATCCAATTAGGAGACAAGGCAGAGAGGAACAATGGCTTAATGACTGGAGGATCAGACTGAGGGTTGGGAGATCTGTGTTTGATTCTCATGTCTATCACAGATTTCCTGTGTGGTTTAAGTGAAGTTATTTCATCTCTTTATGCCTCAACTCCCTACCTGAAATAACAATAATGTAATATGCAATAATGCAATACACCTCTCACCCGCACTTTTGTTTATCCATTTCAATTGCAGCAGCTGAACTGTTGGGATTACCTCCTTCTCTTATAAAATTGTCTTCCGATATTATAGGGAAGTATCAAATATGCTACCATAATATGAATAATTGCAAATCTGATAGTCTTTTGAGTCATGGGAGTTGTGGGGGAATGCCAATCCTTTCCATGTAGACACTTAGAATTAGACTTTGAGATTTTGAGAGAAAAGGAGGCAAATTTCAGGTCAAGAATCATTCTAAACCACTGTTCTTAAAATACCATTTTGCATTCAGACTTTCCAAAGAAAATTTCCTTTTTCTTTCTCCCAAATATAGTGAGAAGGAAGGCAATATTGTCCCTGACAGAGCTGACAGCAGAGAGTGATGGATGAGAGTTTAAATGCAAATTCAGCCAAATCCTTCAGTTTTGTTCACAAAGAAGGGCTATTTTCTCAGCTACAGAAAAATAAAAATTTGCAAGAGGTGAGAACATCTGGAGATGCCAGGGATCTCTATATTATGGCAGGTTTTTTTTCTTTTGCAGTAACAGCAGCTTGAAGTCAAGTCTAGATGTTTATTTCTCCAGTAACCTATCCGAAGTTACTTACACTATCATAAACACATACACATAAAATAGGTTTACGCTAGAATTGAATATATTCAATTATATGCCTTTGAATATATTCTGAATTACCTCTACCAGGATTACTGATCAAGAGCCTCACCTGAGAGAACAGCTGGAAATGGTTTCTTGTTCAACTTTCTAAGGAAAAATATCTACTTTACCTCCTCTTTGTCAGAGACCAATACTGCACAAAACACCTGACTCCTATTTCCCAAAAAATATCTTTTAGAAATTCATGTTGCCTTGATGAGAGGTTCTGTTTCCATCAAGTAAAGCACTAGGACATCAAGTGTATGGAGCAACTCCATTTAGGTGGTTTTGATATTATAACAACAACAAAAAATACATGGTTTGACGCTACAGTGCACAAAATAGTACTAAGAAAGGGATGAAGAAGAAGATGAAGCAGCCTCTCCCTTTAACCTACAAATTTGCATAATTTTTTGAAATCTACATAGAGGACATGGAAACAAAGGCCATCAAGAAGGAAAATATTATTTCCTGAAAGGATTTAGGCAGAGAAAACAGATGAGCATCAACATAAGATTTGAGCAAACTCCACCTGATGTGGTAGACCATCATGCTCAGCCTAGTGTTGTCATGGATATCCACTGCTAAAGCTGTTCTCTAGTTTATCCCATGTTTGATTGTTACTAGAAATTACTCTAGCTGTTCTAACTGAATGTCTTGGTTTTTCTCTTTCACCTCTGGAAAATGCTGACTTGTCAAAATGTAGATGATCCATGGGAACAGATGATTTTAATGAAGTTCTTGTTGAAGCCAAGAAAACTGGAGATGTGCCATATTTTAAAATCTTACTCAGGAAGGTTTCTAAAATTATCCCATGTGATTTTCTGCCTGTTCACCTGATACACTGCTAAAGAGACCAAGCTCCCTCAAGTCTCAGGCCATGGACTGGCCAGATGTGGAAACACACTCAAGGTGTCACCTCTGGAGTTTGCCAAGACTTGGGAAAGTTCAGGAAGAAATATTTTGAAATTATTGACTAAAAATAGAACTTTTATTTTTGTTAAGCAGAGCTGTAGACATATTTAGGAAGACATTTTGAAAGTTTGTTTTTCACTTGATTTTTTTACTCTATTTCTAATTTTCCCACTGAGCGCCTGACAGCAGAGTATATTTCTTTGGCTTGTAGTTACCATTGCAAAGCCATTTCAATTGATCAAAAACAATTACACCAGCCCTGGTGGGGAAAAAAAATTGGAATTCTGCATTCGTTCTGCCACTTCTGTTTTACCAGGAATATTCGTAATAAGAAAATTTGTTTCCAGACTTAGAGGTCTGCAGGCTTTTAGATTTCTGAAAGGATTTCATATTCAAACCTTTTCTATTTTAGATAATGCATATTCCAGCTTACTTAGCCTCACTGAATGGGTCTGTTTCTTTCAGCACAGGGAAAGTTCTCCTTAGCTGTTCTTTAAAATGTGATACAAGATTTTGCTCTTATGACAAAAACCACTGCATTAATCAGTTTACAGAGGTGTAAATTGTTTGTCAGAACACAATGCTAGCAAGACAATTTTGTTTTCTAACAGTCTTAACAGCAGGGGTCCCTGGGCTGGAAATAAGAGATCAAACAAAAACAGGGATGAAACTTTGAGAAACTACCTCTTTCCTATGCATCTGCAGTGCAATGAGACCTCGCATGAAGCACTGGGAAAGGAAACTGGCTTCTCTTTCTGTGATCCTGAAACCAGCATTTATGACACAAAAGTAGACCCATACCATAACATGAAAAATGAAGGACAGGAGGACCAAGTCTTTGCCTAAATATGTCCACCTCTAACCTGGCTGTCCCCAAATTCAACAGTTTTATTGGCAATCACAATGAGATTAAAACTGAATCTGTTTTGGAAATCACATCCTCAGAGTACAAAAGTTACACCATTATACATTTTAGATAGCAGAATCAAGTCATACCAGTTTTAATGCCTTGGTATGGAATTAATCTTGTGCCTATGCCCATGGAGGAGTATTTCAATAATCCAAAGCATGAGGAAAACTAAGAGCATCTCATTTTCCCTCACCAGCTACTACCTGGATGAGACAAAATTTATTCAATAAAAGTTGCTCTTTTTTCCTACTAATTTGCCTTGCTTCTGCCCACAGATCATCACTGACCCCATTACATTATCACGATCAGGCAGCACACCAAAACGAAACGACTGAAACACAACTCTCAGCAGAACTGGAACAGCCCCTTCATTTTTTTTTTCTTTTTTACTTTCATGTGTGTGAGACAGGGAGAGAGAGCAAGAGAGGGCTATTGAACTTTAAACTTCCCGATAAGCTGTTTTGTGGGAAAGTGCCATTTTTAGGTTTACATGAAGGACCTACCTCTGAGAATGGCCTTTTAGCCTGTGAAAAAACTAGAAACATCCCAGGAAGTCTCCAAAACATTGCAGCACTGTGAGAATTTGTATAAAAATAAACACTGGATTATTTCAGTACTACTCCCTTGAGAAAATGAGACCAAATTACTCAGAGCTACTAGCGTAATCTTGAACGAGGAAGGGAAATTAGCAACTGATGCCAGGGCTTTTTTGTTTTGTTTGGGGTCTTTTTCCCTGTCCTTTTAGTGTAAAGTAATACTTGGAAGAGGCAGCGAAGGCAGGTTAAGCTTGTGATTTGAAACAGGCTCCAAGCTGAGACCAAGCCCTGGAGGACAGCAAACCAAGTCAGAAGGACCACTTTTAAAAGGTGTAAACTGGAATTCACAGAAGCATGAGAGCTTGGAAAGCATCTATGACAGACACAATCCAAAAGCAGAAAAATTCTCTAGAGTTTAGGGGATTTTTTAATGCTTTCTGTCAAACATTTTTCTCAGGAGAAATTAAGACATGGAAGACACAAAGAGTGATACAGGGTCCCATGCCACTGTAAAAGCTCTTTCTAAGCCTGGTCAGAAAAGTGCTACATAGAGTTATTATTCTGTATTTTCAGCAGGAAGGGCCTAGAAACCCACACTTTATTCAGCATTGGTTCTAGAATTGGTAAATGATGGTAAGAAGACACATGAGATGTGATTTCAGTTAGCAACTGGTGATTGCTTCAAGAGAAAGATGTGCAAAGCATGGAGCAAGAAGCCTGAAGCAGGATTATATGAAGCTATAATACTAAAAATTTATGTATAAGAAAGGAAGTAGAAGGAAGGCATCTTCTCCACAGTTACGAACTGTTCCACAATACTGAGCAAAGCTGAGCAATTCTTTGATGGAAAATGTGCATCAAAACCATCCTGAGAGGGTTTGTATTGACTCAGAGGAAAGAACAAACTGGCATTGTCCCCAGTTCAGAGCAATGCTCCAAAACAGAGACTTCATTAATGGTCTGACACATGAGATATGACACATGAGATATTCAGACTTTAACTTACTGTCCCTCTCCATACCTTGCATGGCACCAGGAAGATCAGGAAGAGAGTATAATGCAATAGGAAAAAAGACAAACCAACAGGGAGAAGGTATTATGTCTGCTGTCTTGGCTGACTCTGGATTCAACAGTCAAAAAGTTTCTTTAATCTGAGCTGGAAAGCCAGGATTTTTATCTGGACTTATAACAAACTCATATTTCCCTTGGATTAAACAAAGATAGGAACCCTCAGCAAGCAGAAGTAGTCACTGCTACATGCCCTTGGCAAAAGTACTTCCAGGCAAACCAAGGGTGAAAGTAAACAGAATTTGATCCTTTTGCTATCATACTGGCTGACAAAGGAAGATGAAGGCAAGAATCTCCAATATAAACTAACAGAAAGCAAAAAAGGTGCTTCACAACAGGGAGAAAATCAACATCTTCAGAAGCAGAAGGAAAAAAAAATGTTTCATTGTCCAATCAAGTTAATAAAACCCTTCAAAAATCACCATACAACTCTCTATCTACAGTGAAAATTCAATATCTACTGCCATTAACAACATCATTAATAACAAATGTCTGTTTAATTACTCTTGCTAGGATTAAAAATGCCATTATTCTTGTAACACAAGAAATTTATTAGCTGAAAAGTCTGTTTAATGCCAAATGAACCACTCTTAAAGGCCCAGGGTTTATTATTTGAAGGCACTTCAGACATACAGGCATTTGTGTTGCTTGAAGGAGTACCACCCAGCTGGGCTGAAGTTCATGCTGTGACAATGAGGAAGTGTTGTTACATTTGAGAAGATCAGATGAAGCTACAGGACATTTGATAACAGTGAGTTTCATTTAGAACTCTTCAAAATGCTCAAGGACACAATAGGGTTCTCAGAGGTAACTACATCACTTACAACCTTCATCTAAATGAAGAAAAAAAATTCTTCTGAAAGATGGGTATATCCTGCAGCAAATTTTGGAAATCCTGCCCCATAATAATCAGCTTTTACTTGTCATGTGCTGAAAGGGGCTTGCACCAACACTATAATGCAGTGGTTTATGCAATGTGCACCTTCTGTAACCAAATCCTCAGGACACCAAACACACCTGTTTGCCTTGTTATTCAAGAAAGGAAAATATAGCTACTGCCATAGTGCCTGTATCTGTGTATCAGTCTGTCTGATATCCATTTTCAATGGTAGCAAACTCTTAAGGTGTATTCCATCTTTAGAACTGAATGTGGTTGTACAAACAGGTATAAACCATCTTGTCCTTCTGCAGTTGCAGAAGCAATTATATCCTTTTACAGCTTGAAACACTGCACTTTTCCTGTAGTCCAGGGCAAGCAGAAGATCTGATCTGTGGCAGAGAGTGACATGGAAAGGTAAATGCATTTCCCACCTCTAAGCTCTATGGATGGTGGTGGAAGGTTATAGGGAAAAATTATTGCAGTTCAGAGCAATGGCAAAGAGGGATGTGTTTAGCAGGGTAATTCACTCTGAGATCAGGAGTAGCCCTCCTGTTTATGTGCCCCTCCAAGTGGCTCACCTCCACACCATGAATGGCCTGAAACCATAACAACAAGGAGGGAGACATACAAGGACAGCAGTAAGAAGTGTAGCTGTCAGAAAAGATAGCCGAGTGATCCGTGTCTCAAAAACAATGCTGAAGAAAGGTTCCCTGCTCAGCCCATTTCATTAACCAGGGGCTACAAACTGATGTCTGTTAAATGTCTTTTGTATTTTAAAACAGTTGAGTTAACCCTCCAGTGAAATACACTTTTAAGACTGTTTTGAGGGATATTAGAAAATATAAAGGGGCATTATAAAAGTCAAGATTTGTTGAATGCTACATTTGTCTTTGAGGAAAGGGCAGTCAGTGACTTACCCTTTTTCCCTCATTTCCTTATAAAATGCCAACAATCATAGATGCAATTGTCACTGATGTGATGGTAACAGGAACCATGAAGAGCTCTTCAGCTACTGGATGCAATACCAGGACAACAAATTGAGTGAGTATCATATTATTTAAACATCAGAAGTATACCAGATCTTAAGAATAATTCAGAGCCATCAGACCTACTTCTTGGGCACATTTGCTCTGTTTTTCTGCTTCTGACAAAGACACCTACCAATACCAGAAGTTCAGTCTCTATGTTGTTTTTCGCGTTTGAGCCTTTTGCCTTGTGTTATATCACCCCCAATTCATGTCTGTTTGGAGGTGATTCCATTCTTCCCATCATGCTGCCTAGGGACCTCTACTACAGTGGGATGTAGATAGTTCCCTCCAAAAAAAAAGCTTGTGATAATAACACACCATTGATTAGCACTTACAGCTCAGGGATAGACCTCCCATGTGACACACTGGATGCTTTTACATAGTGAATGCACACTGAGTTGATGTTATGAGAAAGTAGATGTCCGGGAACCTGAGCAGTAATTTGGAAAACCAGTAAGTTTGGCTCCTAAATAGAAATCTATCTGCATTTCCCTACTTACAGATGTTCAAAAGCCTTGTTTTACAGTCACTCTGCAGCAATATATAAAAGCACCTCCTTCACACAGGGCACCAATATATGCATACCTACCACAAAGTCACAAACATGTGCTAAAAGAGCTTTTTATAAGCACTTCTGTCCCATTTCTAGGTCATACAAGAAGGTACACTAATTCAGTGTCAAAAGTAGCAGTATTTTGGGTCAGTAACTAGGTTAATACAAATAATGATATGTACTTGTATTGGAAAAGTTTCTTCACAGTTAATTTTGCAGTCAAGAAACTAGTTTGCTCTGTTTAGCTTTGTGTATGGATAGCAGATGGATTAAAAACAGCAACCATGAGTTTGGTAAGAAAGGAGTGCTGGGTTACAGAAGGAAGGGGTTGTATGCAAACAGAGACCATTAACTATTTCCTTTCTTCCTTAGTTTTCAGTGCCTTGCTCCACTACATAAGCATTTAATGGTTAGCTTTGAAGTGCCATATTCATTCAGTTATACCATGTTTATCTGAGAAATTTCACATCAGAAGCAAGAATTAGACCTGCCAAAGAGCAGTGCAGCAAACAAAATCACTACAGATTAACTACAGTGATTAACTGCTTTCTGAAATAGGTAAGGAACTCACAGTAAGCCTCGAAGCATCTATCACTGACCAGAGTTATCTGGAATGCTGGTGTGTTTCTCAGTCCCAAGTGAATGGGTAGGTTGTCTAGGCTTCCAGCTTAATTTTTAGAGCTTAAACCTAAATATGATTAGTAGACATAAAATTCAACCACATTCTTGTTAACATCATCAGTCAACAGAATATATGTGCTAGCACAATATATAGGAGATAACGACATAAATGAAAAAGAACTGTATGTGTATGTGATTGCTACATCCTTAGGAGCAGTATGATTACCATACACATCCAGCTACCATACACTCTAGGTTAATTAAGCTATGGTACAAACACAACCAGTTCAAATGATTTCACCCAGGGGTCACTTTGGCCCATCACATGCCAATTACATCCCTGAAAATTAATACTTTTCTTTTTAAAGGTAAATAGACTTTTATAAAATTAGTTTTATGAAAAATAATTGTGTTTGTTTGTTTTTTCAAGAAAATTACATATTTGCAGAGTTCCTGGACTTCTTATCCATTACAAGTTATATCTGTTCTACCCCACTGGTGCTCTCCAAGCCAGCTTTAAAGGTAAAGCTAATCCAGAACAAGCCAAGGATCTGACGAAATTCTATAAGCTAAGAAACAGCCAAGCCACAGAAAATATTTAGGCATGAGTCTCCTACCCACAGCCCGGCACAGCAACCCCCAGGAATGCGCTGCAATTGCTCTACAACCTACAACTGGATCCTGGCTGCAGCCTGAATGGCAGAAGCAGGGGTTTCTTCCCATTCCTGTCCAGAACAGCGCCAAGATACAAGCCCTTCTTAGGATTTTGGTGTCTCCCCCTTTCCCCTTCACCTCACAGTGGCTGTTTATCACTACCCAGCAGACTTACGCAGGAGGATGGACAAACTTCCTGACATTTGAGGACTTGCAAACACTCGCTCTTCCTTCTTTGCAAAAATAACTCAGGTCCACAAGTGCCTCTCCTTGCAAAGCCAAACATCTGCTCAGGCAGCATGATTTTGCCTGCTTGTTTGTTTGTTATTAAGTTGAAGACTGAGGTGTGCGTTTCCACATTGTAAAAGCTGGGCTAGCAGAAGGGGGTTATCTGGATATGAAGTGTCTAATCATACCTCTGGCTCATTTCTTTATTTTATTTTTTGTCTGTTCTTGCCCTTTGTGATTTCATTGTCTACAAGATAACTCAAATCCTAAAAGAGAATCTGAGCTTGCTAAGCAAAAATCTGACCCCAAAAGAGTTTTGTAGCTGATTTCATGAGCACAAAGAAAGTATAGTTATTTATCCCTTAGAAAAAGACATAATTTAACTATATAAATCATAATAAAACCTCTGTGTTTATTTGCAGAGACGGGGCATGAAAACTGCCTGTGTTCTCATAGTGCAGAGCAGTATTCACAGTAAAATGTTACTTTACCCCATGATAAGAATCCTTGGATATGGGCAATTGAACATTCATGAAAAATGGCCATGTAACTGAAAGAAAGATTCTTACTTCCCTTTCTCCTTTCTACAGCTGCAGCATTTGAACATATATTTTTCTTACTCCTTCTCTTCAAAAAGCTGATCACATGCAGGTAAAGATGAGAAAAACAATGAAATCTTTTACCAGGGAAGTAATGTAGCAGGAAGAACCAATTTATTAAATAACTGTGCTTATGGCTCCCAGTCTCAGCCACCCACTCAACTTACTTGTGTATGTGTACGTATCCAGATCTAATGTGCGTTCTATTCTGCCTTCCCATGGAAGATTTAAACATCCCACCAAGATGCAACCCCTTTTGGCCTTCCATCACCATTTTGTTCTCTAATACTTTCCCTAACCTCCAGAAAACATAGCTTGCCTGTCTTTCCTTACAAAGCTGCAAGGCTCATAATATTAGCTCAGAGAGCCAGACATGGTCATGACCAATGGTGCCCTCACTCATGGAGTTACCATTCAGTAGTCGAGAGCTCTCCTGTCCTTCCTGTGTGTCTGCTCTCCTGCCACTCTTGGAGGGGCTATTCCCATCCTCTTCCCTTTGCTTTATCAGTGTTTCATCAATTGTTTCTGAGTTCCTCTGTCACTGTTGCTGAAAAGAAAAAAATTAGTATTTCTTACTGCAGTGGGCTTATTCAGATGGGTTCTGCTGGGACATGCACCAGTGAGGAGGAACCTCTCTGCTCCACAAGAGAGCTGAAATTAAAAGCAGGAAAGACTTATCCCTTTGGAAATTTTATGTCTTGGAGAGCTGCATCTCCTAGAAAATTTCCCTAAAATGACCACACACTTGATGTATCCTTAAGTTTGGTGAGGCTGGTCCCCTTTCCTGAGTATCTGTGCCTCCCCTTCAAGAACCCTTTCCCTTCCTTTTCTTCTCACCTTCCCCAAATGTCTTAGCAGGGCTCTTGTGCCATAGCCTGCTTTCAAATATGAACTGTCAGAAACTACAATTATTTGTATTAACATTTCTATCTCACATTTTCTACCTATCTAAAAGGAAGATTACAGGGCTAGGACCGATTATATTTTTTTTATTTTTATGATAAATTGCCAATCAGGATTACAGAACAAAAAAAACAATTGCAAAATCCTACCACTCACATAAGTTTTGTATCACATTTTCACTCACTTGCCTGGTATATGCAGAGTTTTGCCTTGTACTAAAAGCCTTCCTGGTTGTTATCAACTTCATTTAATTTACAAAGGAAAATTATGTTCTTTGATTCTCCTTTGTAATTTAAGCAAATTGCAAACTAGTTATTCCTAAAGAGGACCATCTTTTATTTGAGAAAGGAAGAACCGAAGGATTTTGCCTTAAAATGTCAAATCCTTGCTTTGTTAAGACAGATGTCTCCTATTAACTAGGAAAATAACAATAGCAAATCTGAAGGCCATGCAGTCTAAACATATTTTTTCATGCCATTTGGGGAAATACCTGGTGAAACAGAGATGAAGGAAAACCAATTCAAATTTTAGGTGCATTTAAAAAATATGTGTCCCTTTTTTAACATATTAGGTTTTCCATTTTCCAAATAGCTAGTTTACATTTCAATAATCTTCTTTAAACTAGTTGTTCTTAACATCTTTAAAGATTAGTTAAAATGGTATCAATAGTTTAAAGTTAAGCCTAAATTATATGAAATACCTTCTGTGCCCAATTCATTCCAGGTTGGTTTTTTTTTTTTATTAAGAGGTTCTATCTGTCATTTTTGACTGCTGTGGCATCTCTGAAAATCCTTTCTTCACCTCTGCTACACTGAGTTCATTTGTGGCATTCAAATCTTTGGTCTTTAAATATCCTCTTATGAATTTATTATGGCAATGCATTCTTATCTTCAAGCTTAATCTGAAACTTCAATAACAAACAGGAGATGGAATAAATTAGTAGAAAGAAACCCGGATAAAAATTAAAATACTGTTCTGTCATAGCCCCCATAAACTATTAGGGATACTGACAGGATAGTATTTTAACTTTGTCCTCTTTTGAGTTGCTTTCTCTGCCCAACTTCACTCTTCCATCTTCAGCTTGTTAGCAAAGCTCCTGATTAAGCACAGGAACAGGGTACCACACACAGCATGCTCTGGACATTTTTAAAAAGCAGGAGAAGGAGTGACACCAGATAAGAATCACTGTGCCTCAACCCAGAAGAAAGGATCATTTCTTCCATTAATTAGGTACAAAATGATACCCACAGAAAAACTCTTGTTGTCTAAATAATGATGAAAACTAGTGTCATTTAACCCTGTATCTCCACCTGCCCATGATTTACAGTTATATTATGTGATCAATTGCTTTTTCTACAATTCACATTATGATGCTTATGCAAAATTTATTTGTAGGCCTCTCACAAAGCCTCCGTAGAGCAAACAGTTCAGAAGTACTTTCACCATGTGACTAAGAATCTGAATTTTGTTGGATTTTTTAACATGTAGGTATGACTGTTTCCTCTTTTACTCAGTTAAGGGAGAAGAAAACAAGTATTTTTTCAGATTTCTTATTTATTGAGTATCCAGGTAACAAACTACTTAAAATCAAGCAAACAAAACTTGATAATTGGCCCCCATCCTCATCTGAGCTGCAGAAGGATGTAACCATGGCAACATGTAGTTTAAAGAAGACCGTTTCGTGTACCTTTCAGGATTTAAGCTTGTGAAAGTCTATCCATTCCTAAGTAGAATTATCACTCTAGAAGCAGTTTGTTCTTTATTTTAAATGATGGTTAAAGCTGGGGGCAGAAATAGTCCTGACAACATGTTCTGGGGTGGTGGGAAGAAGAAAATGCTGAAGGTGATATGGATGCACACGCAAAAAGTAAAGCAAAACAAAAAACCCCCGAAGTTCCTCTCTGCCAAGGAACAAACAGGAATAGACACTGCAAAAGATGGTAATTAAGGGAGAGTTAAGCTCAGCAGGTTGTCAAAAAGCTTACCTGTAAATGCATTTTCTCCTAAGAAGCCTGGAACAAAGAAAGTCATATCTCAGCCCTAAGGCCAAAAGTCGCTATTCTCACTAGGTAATTCCCACAGTAAATTTATGCATATATACAATTAAAGAAATATGTCTTTGGAAAGAAATTTAAGGCAAAAGACCTCAAAACAACAGACTCATTGTAGTGGTTTGACACCAGCCAAATGCCATGAAAGCCGTTCACTCACGCTCTCTTGCTCTCAGCTGGGCAAGAGAGGAAAGGGAAAAAAAATTAATTAAGGGTTCATGAGTTCAGATGAGGACTGGGAGAAAACACTCTAAGGGGGCAAAAGAGGTTTAAATGTAAAGGTATACAGTAAATTCATTATTAACAGAGTCAGAGGAGGATAATGAGAAATAAAAGAAGCCTTTAAAACATTTTTTCCCCCAGCCCCTCCATCCTTCCCACCAACAGTGGAGGGAGACAGGCTGTGGGGGTTTTGGTCAGTTCGTCACTTGAGATCTTCCATTCACTCAGGGAGAGGAGTCTTTCCTCTGCTATGCCATGGGGTCCCTCCCATGAGAGACAGTTCCCAATGAACTTCTCCAGTGTGGCTCTAATTTCACAAGCAGCAGTCCTGCCAAAAAGTGCTGCAATGTGAGTCCTTCCCACAGGCAAACAGTCTTCCCAAAACTGCTGCGGCGTGGGTCACTCGTCCATGGGGTGCAGTCCTCTAAGGATAGGCTGCTCTAATTTGGAAACAAGGGCTCTCTCCCTCTATCTCTGGAAACAAGGGCCCTCTCTCTCCACTGGGCCTCCCACTGGATTACTGCTTTCTCCAGTATCAACCCACTCTGGTGTGAGCACTTCTCCCACAGGCTGTGAGTAGATTTCTGCATCCCCCATGGACTTAATGGGTGGCAGGGGCACAGCCTGCTTCAACATAGTCCTCACCATGACCTGCAGAGCNTGGTTTGACACCAGCCAAATGCCATGAAAGCCGTTCACTCACGCTCTCTTGCTCTCAGCTGGGCAAGAGAGGAAAGGGAAAAAAAATTAATTAAGGGTTCATGAGTTCAGATGAGGACTGGGAGAAAACACTCTAAGGGGGCAAAAGAGGTTTAAATGTAAAGGTATACNCTCCCGCTCCTTCTCCACTGACCTTGGTGTTGCCATGCTGCTTTCCCTCACATGTCCTCTCTTCCTCCTCTTCTCTGACTAGAAGAAAAACTGCTGCTCGTAGGTACCATTGCCAACAAGTTCCACTAATTCAAAGATTCCTGCAGGATCCTGCAGTGCTGAGGGGTTGATCTCATCAAAGTTCTGTATTGGAGAGTCATTTGCTATGTTTCCACTGCTGGCCAGGCAGCCCCGCTACCACTGTGGGGGCAGTGGTGGCTGCTGCAGCTCTGGCACTATTTAACGCCTCTCTTCATGCAGGGTGCCAGGAAGGAGAAGCCACCACCGCTCCTGCCCTTCTGCCTGCAGTGCACCTGGCCAGGGGCAGCCAGGCAGGCAAGGCTCACCATGGGCCGCACTGAGACGGTGGTGGCTGTGGCGACACATTGCCGCGCACTGCACTGGGATGGCCCCAGCGACGGGGCCTTGACACCCCTGGAAAAACTGCTCGTGTGCTGTTTTGATTTTCTTCTTAAATGTCATCACAGAGGTGTTACCAAGCTCTCTAATTGGGCCAGCAGCCTGTCCATCTTCAGAGCCATCAGAGATTGGCTCTATTGGGCATGGTGCAAGCTTCTAGCAGCTTCTCACAGAAGTTGCTTCTGTGGCCCTCTCCCACTACCAAAAAACCAAGTTGTGCCAAATCAACACACCCACATTTGTAACATGGGAACCTCTATTTAATTACGAGGATTCAGGATCTAATGAAACTATGTCAATTTACTACTCTTTCCCATTACATAAGATTTTCTAGGTTTCTTCTATCTGTGTATTCTGTATATCTATCCAGCCATCCTTGTGTATTTACAGCTAATACCTCTGTAACATGACTGTGTTCATAGAGCCCTGCATATAACTTTGCTTTCTCCTTCCATTCCACTAATTAACTTTTTTTTTTTAATGTAATTAAGAGTTGGTCTTGAAATCTGTTCTACTAATGTTGGTTTTTTGTTTTCCTTTGGAAAGAGAAACTACAAAGATATCAGATTGTAGCTGTTCTTGTCTCTTTACATGAGACAAGTTGCATTGTTTAACCAGAGCCTGATTAGTCAAATTAACTGACATGAGAATAAATGGTTGCTCTGATGAGGTATTGGGCCGCAAAAGACAGTGCTTAGAAATATCTTGATATGGAAATCTAAGGGAGGAATATGTATTCAGATTTTGAAATAATTAGATTTGAATCAGAATAAAAATATTCTGAGTCACAATGAAATATATTCTTGCATTCTCATATCCTGTTAGCCCCTGCAGCAAATGAACAGGGAAACTTTAATGGAGGCAGCTTTGTTATTGTCTAGAGTATGTGACATGGAAAAGTGCATTCCAGACTGTGTAATGACATAAAATTTAAAGTACACAGGACCACTTTCTTCTAACTGTGCAGTAATCAGAGCTAGTGCTGTTCACTGGTAGTACACACTGCTTCCCCTAGTTACCACATTCGATGTCTCCTTTGCTTTCTATTTTTACTTTTTACTTTTTATTTTGCAATAGATACCACTGTAGGAATTGTATGCATCTTTCTTAAAAACAGCAGTTGAAAATCAAAAAGAAATTGATGGAAAGACAATTACAATATTTAAAGTCTGAGTTTCACGTGGCTAAGGTCACATTGTAGACCTGTAGGAGTAGGTATTCTTGATATCAGTTCTCTAACTTCAAGGTGCAACCTAAAATAGACCATCTAGTTAGATTATAATTCCTGTGCTCCTGCCAGTCTCACTGCCATCACTATTGCTGCTACTGTTACTACTGTTACTAGTACTAATTTTTTTTCAAGGAATAAGCAGGATTTTTTTAATCAGCAAATAAATATTTCTTGCTATTTAATTTTATCCTCAGAGAATTTTGCGTCTTGCACACTTTGATAGAAATATAAGCTCATTAACAGAATATTTTTTAACCAGACCATTATGACTTCATTTTGAATCAAAGTTCATTAAAACAATTATAATCAAATGTTTCATTTTCTTTTTCCCTTGTGAGGAACAGCTGAAAAGGTTATGTTTGTTTTTCTTTATCTGAATCTCTAGGGCTATATAAACAGACTATGCGGCCTTGGTTTTGCTCCTTTTTCTTTCCATTTAAGGTTTGCTCAGCACAGTATGCATGGGTGCTGTTACTGGGATCCAAGAAGAGTTCTAGCATGAGTTGCAACCCAGGCCACACTCAAATCAGAGATAATTTTCGGCTTTGTGCCCAACTCTGCTGCTTCTCTACCAAAAGCCCAACCAACAGGGGCCATCTCTTGATGCTGTGTCATTGACAACCATTTGAGAGTAGACAAATCAGGGATGGGTTTGCTTTTCCTTGCCTTGCTCCACTTTTAGGAATTTATATACTGTGGAGAAGGAGGAAAGAGTAAGATGGTGAAATGGGTGAGATGGAGAAGTGCCTCACTCCTAACTTAGATTAAGTAGTTCATCATTCAAGGCAAGAATGACCAATTAAGAGAAAATGTATGCTCAAAACCCAGTAAATCAATGTAATAATAAATTTAGAACTAATAAACCTTACTCTTACAGAGCATTACCTTCATATGGAAAATGGTAATTTTTTTTTCTTTTGAAATAGCTTACAAGTATACATCATCTGCAAACCAGAAAATCAGCACTTAGTTGTAGTCCATAACCACTTACTTCACATTAAACATTAATTTTTTTCAGTAATGAGATTAAAACCTGAAAGCTGAAGAGGGGATGCTAGCTGAAAGCTCTACATTTGTTCAGACTTCCCTGTTTCTGTTGAAAATAGCAATTTTTACTATGCTAATACAGCAGAATTTCTGTACCAGCTCAGTTTAGCTACAGTCCCCATGCAACAAAAAGCAGGTGATACAAGGCAGATGATGTGCAAAGCTCTATAATGTCAAGAAATCAGTAACACAAATATTTTAAGGGAAGAGATAATACAATACATATGGCCAATATATATCTTAAAGTAAATAATATTTGAGCACTTTCTAAAAGCAAACTTTTTTATGAAGATGTATTTCTGGCAACCAACCATATTAGCCAATGGTTAGGGTAATCTCTTGGACTTAAGGGTTAAAGCCAACAGTTTCTGGAGTGTTAGGAGAGAGTCTGTTACCCATCTCCTCTACCTCAGCACAAGAAAGAGGAGACAATATCTAGGTTTTTTCAGCACCATGAAGACCTGAGTTGTTCAGCCCACTCTCCCACACCTATTAATTGTCCTTTTCTTTTTTCCAATGTATGGATCATTTACTAGGTTGTGAGGTTTTTCATGACATCACACCAATAAAAAGGAATGGCTTTCACAAAATCTTCTGGACTAGTATATTAGTGCGTAATTTAGTCTAAATATGGATATGCATATCTATGATTCCCTATTTTAACTTAACTTTTAAATGCTCTATACGATATTGCTAACCCAAGCAGGATGATCACTGCCATTTTAATTTTTTTCCTTATGTCTTTTTCTTCTTTTCTCTTTTTCCTTTAATCTTTTTTTCTTTTTTCTTTTTTCCTTTTCTTTTTTCTTATTTCTTTCTTCTTTTTTCTTTTTCTTTTCTTTTTTCTTTTTTTCTTTTTTCTTTTTTATTTTTTCTTTTTTATTTTCTTTTTTCTTTTTTCTTCCTTTTTTCTTTTTTTTCTTTTGTCTTTTTTTCTTTTTTTTCTTTTTTCTTTTTTCTTTTTTTCTTTTTTCTTTTTTCCCTCTTTTTGTCTTTTTTTTTCCTTTGTTTTTCTTCCTCCTCCAGGCTCTAACAAGATCAAAAAACTTCCAAACCACAGATAAAGTAGTAACACAGATAAAGAATTGGTTTGCACATGAATGTGCAAGGAAATCTCCTTGCACAGTAATGGACATGAGAGCTCTGCTCTTTCTGGGGTGCAAAATACCTGTCTGTTTTTCTATAGAGAGATCTTTCACTGATGACAGGTATGAGTCAGGTGGGCAAGCAACAACGTTTCAAAGGATGGCACATACAAATTAGGTAATGCATCATGTCTAAGAGTCCAGTTAATTCTTTTCAATAAACCAGAATAATAGTAAAATTATTAGAGGGGATAGTTGCAGTTATAGTTCATTTCTAAGACTGTTTCCAAATGCAAACCTCTAAACCAATGGACATTAGATTTATTTCAGTTTTATATCAGTTTAACCTTCAGGGTAGAACTGTTAACTGTGTCATCAGTCAGCCCTAGTCAGTTGCCAGGGGTGAGGTGCAGAAGAACAGGAGGGCAGGGTACAGAAGGAAGCAAAGAAAGAAACGTCTGGCAGTCTACTCCTGCCCAAATCAAACTTTGCTTTGGCCCTTCCTGATTAAAAAGGTTTTTCCAAGAGACAACAGCAAATGGACATTGCATTGTATGATGGAGCATGTGATTTTTTTTTTTTAACTTTGTTATTTAGGAAGGCCAAGCATGTCCCTTGTGTCAGATCTGGTCTGCATCTGGGATGTTTTGCAGTAGTCCAAAGAAGAACTGCTTCTCTCAGGTCAGTCCTACTCTGTCCATGCTTCTACAGCTCCCACACCATGGCTGTAGTCATTGCACCCTATGCACCAACAGCCAAGTGTACTCAGGACCCTCTTGCCTATCTAAAGACAATATTTTCCTCATCACACTGATATTTCCCTGGAGGATCCAATTTTTCTTTTAACAAGAGGATTTATTTTCAAATTGTTGTTGTTGTTGTTAACTACTTGTTTTAAGGACAGCAGCAGACTAAAAGGCGGTGACCTGCTCGTGGATGCTGAGATCATTTAAAGTTGTACAATGCAGGCAGTATGGCCAAATCCAGACATTCCAAAGTCATGAATCAGGCCCCATAAATCATGAGACAGCCTCAAAATAATGATAAAAAAAATTGCATGCTGGTTTCTCTCCACTATCTTCTGGCTTTGTTATCTTTCAAGGTACACATTAGATCAAATTTTCAAATTCTTCTCATCTAACATAGTTACTATGTGTTTTTTGTTTTTAAGGAAAACTGATGTTGTGAAAATACTAAATGATGTGCAGAACTTTAGTTTTCAAGAAAAATGTCAAATATGACCAATCTTGTGAGAATATCACAAGAGCTGGAAACAAAGGAATAATGTCTAAACATTGCAATAGTCTTTCCCAGTCACTTTTATAAGACTTAAACATTTTATATCCTAGCTGTGCTTTAATTAAAACCAGTTATTTTCTTTTGTTTGAAATAGCTGAAACAATTCAGCGCTTAAAAACAAAGAAAGAAAATAGAAGCTATCTGGATGGGTTTCTAATAGTGTGTGTAAATCCAGTCATAATCAAGATTTATTTGTACAAATCATTTCAGTGGGAAAATAGACCCTTCAAAGTGTGCATTCAATTAAGTGTCATACCAAACCTTTGTTATCTTTCTGTTAGACCTGGCTAGTGTCTGTGTATTTTGTAAGTCAAACATAACAATATCATAATCATAAATAATTCCTATTTATCATGAAAAGCTGACTGCAATGTCAGTCATTGAGGATCTGCATTTCTGTTGGTACTTGCAAATGCCTGATGGCAAAAGCAACTTTATTATTACAGATTAAATCATAATAAAATATTAACTTATGAACTCTCTGCAGACTTCAAAAGTTGGACCACATTTTTTGCCTCTTATCTAAGTTCCTTAATAATGCATAAGAAGACCAAAATTTCAGAAGAATTTGTTTGAGATTTCTTCTTTTGCTTCACTGCAGTTCTCAATGAGCAATGCATCATCCAAACACATTATAGAAATTAGAGTCTGCATTCCATTATGCATTCAGACATTTATAGCAGAATGATAAACCTGTCTGTACCTCAGGGAGTTGGCTTTATAAATCGAGGCTTCCTGTAAAAAGATTACATTCCTATTTGGAATTATTGGGATTCTGAATCTTCTTCCCATAACATGCTATAGTATACATCAGATAAAGAAAGGAGAATGGAATTAAAGTGGAGAAAAAGTGAGGTTTTATTAGAGGCAAAATGTGTTACTACTTTAATTTGATTTTCTGAAAGAAAGTTGAGATTCTGAAGTTTTAGGAATGAGTGTTTCAGTATTATGGAGCTTATACAAAAAAACCCCTCTCATCTCTTAATCTATTTTTGAAACTTAACTGCTTCTGTAGTACCAGAGAACCTCTGAAGTCTTTCATGGATTTATCATCACTGAACTGCTCAGAGGGAGGAAAATACTGTTATCACTATTTTAGAGATCAGATGTAAAAGAACAGCTGCTCAGGTCTCGCAGGTGAGCTCTGACACAGCCAGGGATTAAGCCAGTGTCTCCCAGCCCAAAGGTCACACAGGAGATGGAGAAATTAAAATGCAGTCACAGAATCACAGAATATTCTGAGCTGAAAGGAACCCACAAAGATCATTGGGGTTCAACTCTGAAGTGAATGGTCCACTGGAGAGCATCCCTTTTCAGCGAGCAGGACACAGTGGATCAGGATCACTCTTATTAGCAATAGGAAGGGATTTGGATGGGACATTTTGTGGTATGAATGTCCTGGAGGCACCACAGCACAGTGCTCTGGGTGCCATGCCATCTGTCCCACGGGTAAGGTGCTTCTGTTGAGCTCAGAATTTCACTGCCTTAGTAGATGCAATGAGAAATTAGTCTACTAATGTGTGAGGAGCAGAAATTTGAGTTCCACAGAGGAGGTTCACTTATGACTTCCCCATGTCTTCGTCCGCCATGCATCAAATATCCCCCTCAAGCCTCAATGGGACCTTTCTGAGATATCTGTATTGCAGATTATGGTCAATATAACAATGATGGTCACCTAAAACCCGGTGAATAGATGTGTAACAGGATATTATTTTCCTTGAAAAAGAAAGGGTTTTCTCTGTGATGTCAAGTGAGCATATCTAAATAAAAATTGGTACACTCAAAGCCTTTATTAGGATAAGGCTTTGAATAAGAAACATTAAAAATAAAAGGAATCAGGGAATATAAGAAATTGGATAGATAATCTGAAATTATCTATGGTTTTCTGCTTACATATTGTAGTACTTGACTTCATTTTGTTTATGTCTGTAAATTCAATAACTCTGACTGTTCCTCAGTAGACATGCCTTTCCCCTGACAATCTGACACAAAATACTTTGTTAATTGTATCCTGTGTATATTCAATACCCAGAAGGAAAGAAACTTCAGGATGGAGATGCATGAAAATAGTAATTTTGTCGGTAAGTGAATCTCAAAAGTCACCTCCTATAGTTGTTAACACTGAAATGTACATGTGAAGTGCTAATTTTCTTAATTTTTTTATCTAAAATTTTGCTATTTAAAATTTTGCAACAGAATTTCAGACCTCAGAATAAAAAAAAAAGACATTGAGCTAAACTGACAAAGCCTTGTTCTTGCAGGTCAAATCCAGTACTTAGTCCAGTAAATGGCCTGAAAACCTATTAATACAGTAGAGTTAGGTGTTTGGGGTCTTTACACCACAAGTGATACCCACAGTGATTTCAGTATCTACATATTAACTTCTTTTAAGCCACAATGACTTATCATCTATGCATTTACTGTATTTTATTCACTGATTGAAACAGAACTCTTCAGGGCTAAAATGCCTCTTGGGAGCTACAGTTTACATCCACCCTGAATAACTGAAAGGCTTCACGGCTCTGAAAACCACCAAAGGAGTGGAAAACGACCATATGAGTTCATATGACACTAGAACCTCACCTGAAAAAATAATTTTTTTCATGTGTGTAAATGCAACTGTCCTTCCCATTTTTTTTCCCAAGAAACAGTCTTGTTCCACAGTGCCACTGTAAAAATTTTTCACATTTTTATTTTTCTATCTAGAATCAAAAGTTTCATGCACCACCCTTATTCTTCTTAAAACTTGAAATACTTTTTTATTGTATGACACATAGATATTCCATGTTAAGTGTAAGCTATTTGCCACTCTACCATTAAAAACCTACTCAAAAGCAGTCTGATAAGTTAATTTGATCATGAAAATTTATCCTACATTGTTCACTTAATCTGGGATTTAGAATCAGGAAACTATGGAAATAAAATTTGCAAGAGGAATCCAATTTGACAATGAATAATCCTTACTCTTTCCCAGTTTGTTGCAATTAGAGATGTAGCACAAAACAGATAAGGACTGAGGAACATCTAGAGTATTGATTCCCTTTTGTTCTTGTTTTTTATTTTATTTTTACATTATGAAATACTCCCAAGACATACAAGCAAAGTCTGAGGTGGCCAGACATAGATGCTGTACCAGCACGACAGAACAAAGTAATTCATGTATGCAATCTTAAAACCATAACCATTAATCTTTTGATGCAGTGCATCTCTGAGTGTAGAGTCATAAAGCATATAATAAAACACAGATGTGCCACAATTATTGGAGTCAAGCCCTGCCTTTTCTCAGCCATTTGACTTCTAACAGCAGAGTAAGAGCATGGGAATGAGCACAGGGAAAAGTCTAAGGATGCAGATGATCAAATCACTTTCTTCTCTAAGACATTAAATTCCTTTAAGGACTAAGTTTTAGTTTTGCAGGTTGACTATAAAGCCACCTGTTCTACAGCTTTACTTTAGTTTATTGACATTTTCCATTGTCAAGCTGTCAGTTTCACTGTTTAAAATCTTTAAAAATTTAATCATCTGAGTGAAACTCTTCTAAACCTTATGTGGGAATTTGGGAATATTTCAGAATATTTCAGAATATTTCAGAATATTTCATTAGCCATGTCTGAGATTGGACTAATGAAAAAAATGCCTTTTTTTTTTTTCTTTTTTCATTTTTTAACAAAGAAATCACCACAGTGTTTTCTCTGAACAGTTTGAATTTGTCAGCTTCTAAGGAATGTAATTGAAATTTGGCAAAGGTTGGCTTTTGAATCACATGTATGACTTTGACTGTTTCTGGGAAATTGTACCCAAATTTATATAAAATCACAAGCCTATTTTACAGCTCAAGGGACCAGAAAGGAAACATAAAGGAATTCTGTGAAAACTGTTTGTACTGCTGTGTAAAACCAAAGGAACAAAAACAACAGAAAACAGCGTATCTGCCTGAGCATCTTTTTTTTTTTTAGTGTGTGTTTATGTGGGATTATTAGTTACAGCTTTTTATCCCTCTTTTTTATGAAGCAGTGATGAGATCCACACAAGAAAATGTTAAGAAATAAATCATGGTGGTTTCAGAACAAAGCTTTAAACAAAGCAAAGGCTGACAACTGGAAGAAAGAAAATAAAATAGCAGATAACTCATAATTAATCAGCAACAATTCCAGTCACTAAATGAAATAGTCATCTTTGAAAAAACTAGGATGTGATCACAAAATTTAAAAACAAATAATAAAACTTGGGCACCTTTTTATGCTATTTCCTCATCTTCAAGTGCCTAACATTGTGATCTTATTAATGTAGTATCTGTGACAATTGTATTTTACTCACAGTGAGAGGTGTTAAGAAAAACTGGATTTCTGGGAAAATCTTGAATTTTATCGGACAAGGTTCAGGTAGCCATGCCTACAGTCTGTTTCTCTGATGCTCCTCAACAGGTATGCATAAGACATGTGCATGTGTGTGTATGTTTGTGTGTGTGCATATCTCATATATCAGTAATATAGGAAAGATGTGGTTCATGTGTGAGAGAAAAATCCCATTGAACTATAACAGTCCCAGATGTTGGGGTGTTTTTTTTTCAATGCAGTGTATATGCAGAGAGTAGCTTCCCCTTAAATAGCTTGCAAACCTCCTAGACTGTTCACTGTACTCATCAATGCAGAGCCACCAGAAAACAGCCAGAGCAATAATATATATATAACCAGGCCTTGAATGTTTTTGTATTTTTAGTAAACATAGTTATTTGGTACCCAACTGTGCCCCTATGCTATTTTTCATATTGGTTTTGTTGCCTAAAGATCAAAAAGCACAGGAATAAACTGTATATTGTAAAGAAAGGAAATGAGGAGGCAAAACTTAGATAATTTAAAAATCTCTCGGGCAGCTCTCCAAAACACAACTGTAGAGATATTCTTGAATATTACATTATGTACCTTGTGCAGGGCCAGAATATCTGCACTGTTTGGTTTATGTTACTCAAACTTCCAAATAGTGAAATTCTCTTAGTATTGGCTTCCACAACACCATTATCTTTTGTACCATCAGCTACATGAGCCTCAAAGTAGCAATTTTAACTTTCACGTATGGCTGATGTAATAATTTAATTTTGAAAGGCCTTTTGTGTCATGTCTGAATGTGAATATGTTTTTCTTCTCCTCTCCTTTCCTTGACGATAATCCAAACAGTGTCACAGACTGCTGAGAATTTTGAGTAAGAACGTCTCAGTGAGACATTATTACTGATTTTTCAGTTTATTCTGTGTGATCTTAAATCACATGAAAGCATCTCACAAAGGGGAAAAAATATTTTACATAGCTGAAGGTGATTGAGATGTGTAAAGGTAATATTGGTGAGGACTTTTCATTTGAGCACAAATGGCAGGAGTGAGACAGTTGCTCTATGCAAGGACTGCCCAAAACTTGGGAGGCCTGTCCAGGGTGTTGTGTTCATGGTAGGGTAAAGTCATATGGGTTCAAGAGTTCAATAGGGATCAACAGCAAGCACAATAGACTGGACGATAACTGTCTGTGGGAGTAAAGCAAGACAGGGAAAGATATAAGAAACAGTTATGCAGTTGGCCAAGGAAAGAGGCCACCTTTACATAGTGTCCCATGAAGATAAACTCAGATTTATGAGCAAGGAATTCCCATATTGTTTGCTTCTACTACATGCCAAAAAGATGTTCAGACCAAGAAATAACTTCTTTCTCCTTCTTAATTCATGAGGTTGGATTGGGTTTCCTTGTGGTGGAAATTACATTTAAAGTCTTGAAATCTTGCCCCTTGAACCAAAATCCCCAGTATTATCATATTTGAGTTCTAGAATCATCACAAAAGATATACAACATAAATCTCTAATGCTCAAATCCAATCTCTTGTATTCTCTGAGTCTTATCTTTTATGCAAATAGAACCAGCCAATGTAAGTGAATCCTTATGCAGCAAAAAATCTTGTTACTTCTCTTTGTGCTCCACCTGAAGAAAGGCTTCTTGATGTGGGCATGAAAAGTGCTTTTACTTCATATCCAACTTCATTAAGCTGCAAATGAAACATGTGGGCATGTTTTAATGTACTTCTGTAGGTAATACATATGCCATGAGTATTCTAGATTATTGCACCCAGACAGTGGAAACGTGTATGCAGATCTAGATTTTTTACTAAATGAAGTCTCAGAGTAAAAATGTGGCCTAAAGATGCACTTGACATTCCTGTTGACAGCAAAGGGACCTGAAGGCATGCAAAAGTAAGGTCTGGACTACAGTCACACCATAGGAGAAGTTCTGACACTGAAATGGGTTTATTTAAGTTCATGAAAACACTGAGCAAGATATCAAAGTGCAGTGCAAGCACACTGGGATGGGAGATGCATGAAACAGGCTGTGGAGTGAGCACTAGGGAAGAGAGATATAAAGCGATGTGCTAGAAAAGCAAACATCTGGCATTCATGTAAACAAAGGTTGTCTGGATAAAATGAAAAAGCTTTTTCCTCAGAAATTGGAGGATCAAAAAGTATTTGAAATTTAAAAGAGAGGGCAGTAGCTGAAATACTAAAAAGTAAAGGAAACTTTAAAGATAAATTCCAGGTGGGTCAAAATAAGCACTGATAGAGCAGAGTTTTCTGGTCTTTAATTTCTCTACATAGAGAAGAAAAAGAAATGAAAATTTTGTTTAGATTACACTGTTTCTAAATATTTCCATGGACAATATAGACTCAGAGGTAGTTAATTATTTAGAAAATGGTTTTTTTTGTAGATATGTGTATCACAAAGACTGATGGATAGGTCTATGTACATCTGAATAGACAGACATCTATATATTTACAGTGACACCAGGGGAGAATTTTAAATTTAAACAATACATGTTAAAATACATGGCTTTTCTGAAATACCAATGTTAGTAGTGCAGAGTCTTTTATCTCCTGTAGATGAATCCTGTGCAGGACAACTCTGAAGTACTCATTATTGCTGTGAGAGTTCATGCACAAAGTAATTTATTTTCATTTCCTTTTCCTAAATCTCCATTCCAAGGAATCACTGCCCACATTCAAAAACAAATCTTCGCTGCTGCTCTCTGGGGTCTACCAGGGAAAGCTGCTGTCCTCCTTGGACCAAGAAATTCTGGAGCTACCCCTGCAGGACCTGCAGCCCACCCAGCTGGTCTGGCCCAGCTGTATATTACAACCTGCCTTGAAGGTGAGGTGACAGAGATTCTTTTTAATAGATCCCTTCAGGCAGATACTGAATGACCAGCGTTTACATATACATATATGTAAGGTTTATTTAAAACAATTTACTTGCAATGGAAAGCAGGTATGTAGCCATTTTGGCTATTTTTATTATCTGTAGTAATGTAGCAATATACAAGTATGAAAATTAGGAGAATATATTAGGAAAAGACAGAAAAAGAAAGAAAGAATATGAGAAGAGTGGATAGTGGATCCACTACCTGTGGATTCAGTGACAAGACTTACTTGTTGCAATTTCGGTGTCTATTTGTAGAGGTGATGGTCATGGTCTTGATCCATCAGGGGTTGGGGAAAGCCCATGAAACACAAAGATCAATTGGTTAATATACATTTAGGTTTAGGTGGAATGTCCAGGTACCATCCCTGGGCGGGAGGAAGGAGTATTACACTGTTTATTCAACTTTGTGGTTCTGTTGTAACTCTGTGAATCTTGTGCAGTCCTCTGGTGGAAGGCCTCAGGAGTGAAGTCTGGGTCTGGGGTCACCTTGGGGGTCTTTGATGGTTTATGAGCCTTTCTAAGAGGTGACGGCTGCCTCTCTCATCAGCGTAGTTGAGCCAGTTATGCCCCATCAGAAGGGATGAATTAACCTCAGCCTTTGTGTGAACGTGACCTTCTCTGGGGCTGGAGGGGGAGGGAAGCGGAGGGAGTTTTACAACTGAGCTCGTTGTGTAAGGGAGGACCTTGGCATGATAAAAAACACTATCCCACCTCAGCAGGGTCTGCTTCTTATCAGTCTCCTCCTTTATCTGGTTCAAAATCCAGAGCCTCCAGGACTCACTCTCTCTGTCTTATGCAGATCAAAGGTTTCCCTGCTACCTACCATAACCTCTCCTCCTCCGTTTCAGTTTGGGGGGTGCAAATCTCAGCCCGGAAAAGTACACTCCCCCTTTGCAAATGGCAACTGTTTGACTCATTACCAAGTCAGTCACGTCAGTCTCTCACACCATCCCAAAAAGCACGAAGCATTGAATCAGCTAGCAAGCCATATTTATGGTTTTAAGGATAAGCAGATGGAAGACCAAGGGCTTTGGAAAGAAAGTTTCACCTTCACTCATAGCCCTTCACCTGCCTCACTCCTCCATATCCCATTTGCTCCTACTGTCCAGCCCCTGAATCCCACCTCTGCTCTAAAATAAAAAACAACAAATAAGAGAAAAAACACCCTAATATGAAAAGTGAAAGAAAAGTCTTATAGTAAAAGGAATCTTTTTTTTTCTCCATGAGACATTTGTTTTCACAAGGAAATTCCTTTTCAGCTTAACAGGCAAAATCATGGCCTTCTTTTCAAACAAATTCTGTTTTCAGACAAAGCGTGGCAACAGAAAAACATTTTCTACAAACATTTCAATAGAGAAATGGCCTTCTGAGTTCTACTAATGTCAGTTTCAGTGGGTTTATTCCCTAATTCCTTTTTGGGCAACACTCTTCTTGGTCTTACTGGTAAGTAAAGTTTCAAGATTTGGCATAAAACCTTTCATTATGGCCCTTCTACAAGGCACAGGGATATTTTATTCATTAACACACAAAAGCACACCCCATTCCCCAACATCTACATTTACACACTGAAAAATAATAATCTGTTTTAATATAATCTCACATGCTGAAGAGAATATCCTTTTTCCCTCTGTCAATTAAAATATTCACCTGATGTGAATAGTAACCTTTTTGTTAATTCTCCTTAATCTCATTGCTCAAAGCCAAATATATTGCTTGCCTATAATAAAAAAGATCCACAACCTACTAGCTACAGCATGCATGAAATTTTAAGAACCATTGTTTAATACATGAAGTTTCCATTAACACTGCCCTTGCCACATATTTCTTTTAGAGTTTCCTGTCTCCTTTCTAAGGATCAATTGGTTTATTGTTTTAAGACTTTTATCCCTTTATCTGTTATTTGCTAATATAGTATTTCACTTAATGTGTCACGTTTTCTAGAACTGCCTTACAATAAAAATCTTAATAATTTCAGACATTTTAGCAGGCAATGATTTTTGCATGTATGTATGTATGTATGTTAACAATTAAGGATACCTTTAATATTAACCTAATCAAGCTCCAGTTTGTGATTAATCATCACTTATACTTCATTGAGATCCTGTCTTTTATTTTTCTTTTTTTCACATGTATACATGCGTACATAAAATGAAGTGTAATAAAGGGCAGAAAAGGTTTTCTTTGGTTGTATTTTCTTCTTGTTTTCCTAAATGCACTTTCAAACAAAAAGAAACTCCATTCATAGCCTATCTGCACTAGAGAATAAGGAAGTGTGCATGCTGTTATTGTCTTAAGCCTGTTTTCCCCTAACAGCATTTTTTTCCAGATGTTAGATGGAATAATGGGTTTTAAGAAGTGGCTGATGAGTGTGCACTAGTTTCTGAAGGAGAAAAAAAAATCCCTGAAATCTAGCTCAACTAGGAAAATAGTAGGTAGCATCCTACCACTACAGCAACAAGGACTTGAACTGAAATATCACAAGAATATTAAAATTGCCCCTCTTCAGGGATGAGGCCCACTTAGATATTTTCAAATCTCTGCTGGTGCATGCACTGATGGAGGGAGGTTTCCCACTGGCCACTGGTGGTCCCACCCCTGACTGCTGAAGGAAGGAAAATCTGCAACATGAGGAATGCTCTTACTAGAGAATGAAAAACAATCTGCAAAATTTACTGAGTTGAACAGTGTCATGGGCAGCTTGCTGGTTTGCCTGGCAGATGGGTTGTATCATAAGATGGTTTTTCAGGGTGCTGGACCTGATTAGTGTATTTTACCTGGAAGATCAAGAGAAGACGAATGCTCTACTTCAAAAGTCCTGAGGGGAGTTTATTCACACACTTGTATCACTGTGCTACTTTCTGTAGATGCTGGGAAACCCCTTCAGTCACCACATTTAGAGCTTAGAATAACCTTCAGTGCCTTCTGCAGATCATATCTGAAGGAAGGTTTACTGGAAAACACCTCAAACCCCAAAAATCTTCCTAGAGAAGGAAATGTGGCATTCCACACATGAAAAAAAAAAAGCAGTTTACTTCTTCTTTACAATCATTAGAGGACAGAACAGGGAGTAGAGAGATATTTTCAAAGGAAAGCATTATTTCATCATATAGATAATCACCTTTGTTTAATGTAATTTAGAAATTCCGATATTGGATAGATAAATTAAGAAGATAAATTGCTGGTGACACGGACAGGATCAGAGAGATTCTGAGGACTGTGGAATGTATGTTTTATATCCACAAACACAGATTTTAATACCCTGTGCTTTATTTCTGTACAAAATTAGGCTAGGTTACCTTTGCCTAGTAGAGATAAGAGAAGAGTGCATAAATTCTGAGGGAAATGTAATATCTTTTGACATAACTTCAGACCACCCACACAGCAGGCTAGGGAAACCAATAATCTTAAGCCAAAATATGTCTAAATCACTAAAAAAAGCTTTTACATGTCTTGTATTGTCTAATAAAAACAGCGAAGCTGGTTGTGAACCATTTAGAATTTTTGAACTACTCTTATGTCCAATCTATGATATAGTAATTATTTTTCCAAATATAAAATTAATTTCCAGTACAAATATACAATCCAACATATTCTGAAAACAGGCCTCCAATTTAGAAGGCAAATCATTTTTATGCCATCTATTTTTAGGGCTGTATATCTTTTACCACATGATATCAAGTCAAAATCTACTTTGATGCAAAGGATTAATGAAAGAAAGAGATTCAAGTGTTTTATGCTTCTCATTAGAACCTGTTTGATTCTTTACCTAAAATTGAGAATTATTGTCCACCTTATCCTCCCCATACTTAGCATAGATTTTAGAGATTACTCTTGCAAGAAAAATCTCACAGCACTGCACAGGATGTAACTTTTGCTTAAGAGGTAAAAAGGCGTATTCTGTGTAAGGTAAGTACCGTCCACCCCTGTTCATGTCCCCAGGAAAGGAACATAGAAACTTGGGAGTTGAATTCAAGTTTCCCCTCAGTCAACAATGGTTCTCAAGTAAAACCCCTGAAGGCACTGGGAAAAGTTTACCCTGAATTCAAATGAGACTCTGTTTTCCTAGGTAGTAAGGAGAGAGCATTATTAAAAGAGACTTTATTTGTGAGTCATAGAATCACAAAGTATGGAAAAGTCCTCTAAGACCCTCAAGTCCAACCATTAACCTAATACTGCCAGGTTCACTACTAAACCATGTCCCTAAGCACTAGGTCTACAGGTTTTTTGACCACCTCCATCAATGAGGTGACTACCACTGCCCTATGCAGCCTTTTCCAGTGCCTGACTACCCTTTCAATGAAGAAATTTTCTTAATAATTTGAAGATCATTGATGGTGATTCTTGGAGCTACCCTGCTTGGAACCAGAACTGGATTTTGTGGGCCCCTTCAAACACAGGATATTCTCTGATTCTATGACTTTTTCAAAAACATGCATAAAATCTGGTTGAGAAATACTTGGATTTATCCAAAAAGCTCAGAATATGACCTCCTTATTAGTTAGAGTCAGAATCAGATGTAATACATTTATCTGCTGGATGTTCCACTGGCTTTCACAGAACCACCAGGGGAAAAAGGAGTCAACAACTTCATGCATATCCAGATTGCAAACCCTGTGGTTTTATTTCTCTACATTCACTGTTTCCTCTGTATTGGCCTTCAGGGCAGGCAGCTCTTAGGGTTAAGGAAAGCAGTGATCTCTTTTCCTTGACCCTGCTTTCTCCTGCTGTAAGTAGTACCAATAGTAACAAAAATATTTCCAAGGTAAAGTTCCAGTCCTGTATCTGAAGTTATTCTGGAAAATGTTTTTGTTTGTCAGACCTGTGACTTTGCTGAAGGGAAAAGAATCCTGTGCTCTCTGCACTTTCTCCAGTAACAGTGCTTTGATTCAGTGAGCAACCTGCTTGAGTTGAAAACAGTGATTAAGCTTGGCTTAAGTTGTGAGAATCATATCAAAACTCTTTAAATTCAGTCCAAACAGTAGAATAAAAACATACCTTTTCCTTTAATAACAAAATTATGAGCTTTTAAATAGAACTTGAAACACCTGGTCTGAATTAAATTTTATTTGTGACCTCAGGTATTGCTGATTTTCCTTGTAAATCCTGGGAGTCGCAAGCTATTTGGCTTAAAAATCAATGAAAACTTGAACAAACCAGATTCTCTAACTCATATTTTTGCACAAGGTAAAAAAAAATTAGTTGTATGAAGTCAAGCAAAACTATGAAACCAGGTAAAAGGCATGCAAACCAGGTAAACATGCAAAGAGAGGTATGAGGAGAAACAGTTCTTAGTTTTTCTCTTCAAGTTACTCAGCACAAATGAGAGCACACTCATATATAAGGGAAAGAAATTGCATGCTATAAACAGAATGTCCATATGAGGTAGGTTTAATTCATTTTTCCATGACTCTATAGTGATGAAAGTGGAAGCATCAGGACACATCCCAAACACTATCAGCATTGTGCAGGAGTGGGGTACCTAAACCTAACCTGGGTCCAAACACTTGGTCAGGTGCTGGGAGCTCATTGTCTCTTCCTCAGCTGCACAGACGAGAGCATAGGCTGCTTTTCCCCTGGTACACATGCCTGAAATTAAAGGCAGTTGCTTCACTTAGTTTTATTATTTGTTTACCTGAAACCTGGATTCATGGCATTCACAGCAAAATTACTAAGTTGCAAGAAACCTACATTTTGATGGGACAGCTACTTTCTAACATTTTTAAATTAAACTGACATTGTTCTGACTCTAACAATATATGTAGAAACTCTTCCCATGCGCCAAAAGAACTAGCTCAGCTTAGTTTGCCTCTGTGAGCTAAAGATATCTTTTTGCTGTTGAGACACAGAGTTTGTGCAGAGATGCACACAAACCTGCAAAACTTTTCAGTTTTAGATCTGAAGAGCTAAGAGTTTCATTGGGGCTACTCACATTGGCGTAATAATGGTCTGAGGCTTCTAGGTACAGACATGTTTATTCTTCTTTTTAGGTATACACATGTATTCTTCTTCTGCAGAGCAAGGTTATACCACTTTTAAGGCTGTTCTGCTGCATTTAAAACACTGAAGAAGAAAGACATAAGAAGGTCTATTTTCTGTGTATTGCACTAATTGTGTACCTGCAGAGGAGCTTCATGGGATGGCAGCCTTTGAAGACATGGGCTGCCTGTCAGTGCACATCTTTGCCCCTGGCATGTGGGGTCATCATGGGTAGAAACCAAATGAGGACCTCTTTCTGATGAAACCTGTTCATGCACAGTTGGCCACATGTAGAATCACCAAATTATAAACTCATAAAGTGGTTTGGGTTGGAAGGGACCTTAAGGACCATCTAGTTGAAATATTCCTGCCATGGGCAAGGGAGTCTAACATAAATATTGGACCCAACAGCAGCAGGGTAAAGTGGCGATGCTCACGCCACAGGTCATACACTGGGCACGTTTCCTGGGACTATCAGGAGAAAAATCTTCTCCAGCTACACCCTGCTTGAATTTGCACTTTCCATTACCAAAATATATCACTATGTGCCCATAAATCTGCATCAAAAGTAATTCATGGGAGACTAAAAGCTGCTTCAAAGTCTGATCAAGTCCCAGGAAAAAGGTCTCTTTAATTTCAAGCTACAAGAAATTTTGCTCATAAGAACTTTGCTAAAACAGAATAATATTAATTCTCTCAGGTCCAAAGGAATGAATTTGTCTTCAAAGTAATATCTGATGGCAGAGCTTTTAGCATTTAAATCATTGCACCTCATTTCAACACTAAAGGGTCTGCATCCCAAAGGAGAGAAATCCCCAGGTGCAAGCAGTTGATCTACACAACCACAGATCTTCAAAATTTAACAATGAGGAATTTGTGTTGTTTCAATCAAACATACATTCTTTCCCCAGTCGAAGATGTGAGAACCTGGAGACTGTCATAGGTACATACCACCATTTCCCAAATTTTACCTGCTGTTTTTTAAACAAGAATAAAAACATTGTATTTGTGCATGCTCCCATGAGTTCACAGCAATTTTAAACATTTCACCAGCACGTTGCAGTTTTTACCTATTATTTCACTTTTTAAAGTGGAACAATGCAGCACTGGAAATGGTGAGGGTTTAAGGTAGAGATCTGTTTAAAAAAGATTTTAATATGGTAAAATCAATCTAAAATCTGTACTAGGCAGGGAAGTGGCAGGGGATAACATGAGCAAAGGGAATAAAAAGAGCTCTGATGAGCCCATACCAGTTGCTAATACTTAATCTCTTTAAATAATGAATTAGCTGCTCATATCTAGTCACTGCTAAGAGAAAGCACTTTCTTTGTGAAGTAAAGCTTGAATAGCCATGAATTATTCAATATAAAGTGTGCCAGTTAAAATGCCTTGATATTGGAAGTCAAGTGTAAGATTATCTTTTGTCTGTCAGAAAGCATCTCTCCCATGTTACTGAGACTTGAGGGGGGTGGAAAAAGGGGCCAACCAGGGCACAAACATGTCAAGAAAAATAAAAGAGATATTGTAGTAACATGTAGAAGCTGTATGAGCTTCAGTCCTATGCAGGAGACGTTCTGCTAGACTCGATTCTGCCTACTGTTTCTGCTTGCATTTACCTCCATCACTGCTCCATTGTCTGTGACTCTGAGACAAGCACTCATGATGCAGTAACAATGCTCCAAGGCTCCTTCCAGCAGAGACAGTATCAGTTATTGATCTGTCAGCCTTTGCTGACGTGGAGAAATATATTTCTATACACAGGTTCCTAATAGACCTTTCTACTGTACCACAATGTTTAATTTAGAAGGCCGCACCTTGCAGGAAAGTCTGGCATAGAAAATTACTTTTTCTCAGGAAAGTTTAGGTCAACTAGCCTTAAGGTATGACATGGGCTTTCCGAAGGCTCAGGTTTGCTATATTTGGGAGGAGGGGGGTGTGTTTCCTTCTAATACTGTCCACATTATTGATGGCACATCCAGGTATGTCAAACACTCCTTTTATTTTATTTTATTTTCTACTACGTTTCGGATAGATTCCATATTTTTTCCTTTCTTTTTCTTTTTCTTTTTCTTTTTCTTTTTCTTTTTCTTTTTCTTTTTCTTTTTCTTTTTCTTTTCCTTTTTCTTTTTCTTTTTCTTTTTCTCTTTCTTTTTCTTTCTTTCTTTTTCTTTTTCTTTTTCTTCCTCTTCCTCTCCCTCTCCCTCTCCCTCTTCTCTTCTTTCTTTATTTTTTTTCCTCACAGTTGCAGCTGAGTTCAAAATAACACAAAGTTCTGGAGCTGCAGAGAAAAACAGGTTGGTGTTTTGGAGCACATTTTTTGTTCAATCCCTCTTTCCCATTTTTTCCCCTCAAACTCCTCCAATACTCAGATTCACTTTACCTCACCAATGCCTTCATGATATCTTTTAATATTATAGGTATGTCGTTTGTGTTTGGTGTATTTTCAGATTCAGTAGTACAACATTGGCAACTAACCCACTGGTGTAGCATCCAAAATATTAGTCAGTATATTGTACAATCTATATGGGCTATATACAGCTTATCACTTAAAACCCCCAATTTAAGCACCTTACTCTTCTCTTCATCAATTACACCGGCAGGCAGGAAGCAGCAGCTCTGACCAGAGGTTAGTCTGTGTGTATCATCAGGATTCTGAGCTGGGATGCTGCCATGTGACAACATTGGGCCTCTGTAACTGACCTGAGCACAGTCCGGTGTAAGACTGAACAACAAGTCAAGGTGACTCAATCACTTCTAGAATACTTTAACTGCCATTATTCTCTGTGATCAATTCTATACTGATTTTGACAAGAATTTATGCAAGCCTGAGAGCTTTCGGAAATACAGCCTTGGAGTTTGAGATGAGACTGGAGAAGACAAGGGGTATCTTTTTCCTCTGGATCACTGATAATTGTCCTGTGGAGTCCTCTGTTTGGGACCATGTTAGTACTCCCAAGGTTGAGACTGAGAATTATCACTTCTCTATCTATCAACTGAAAAAAGAAAAAAATCCTGTAACAACTCACTGAAAAGCAATGTCAGCTGTAAAAAATGTCATTAAAGAATTATACTTTGAGTTTACTTATTTAAAAATAAAAGAGATAGAAGAGTTACTGCATACTTTTTGGGAACCACTTCAAACTCTTGCTTATCTGTATTAACTAGTGCTATTGATCAGTCCCTGTTTGGATAAATTTCTCAGGACATAAAACCTCTTTCTCTTAACAGAACAATCCAATCTAGATCTCTTCCATTTATTTTCATGTTTCTGTTGAAACTCAAAGAACCAGACTTTTCTAGGCAGACCCAGTTCAGGACAGAGAAGAAACTCACTGTTGTCTGTTTCACCTGTGCTGACTATGGAATACTAAAGAAGCTGCAGTTTTAAGTATTTGTTATTTCCATTTTCTCAGACACATTTCTGCATGTTGGGTGATACTCGGTTTTACTTTTAACTGATATTAGATGAGTAAGCAGTGGTAGATTAGTTCGCTTTTCTTTAGCCTCAAATGTGATCTGATTCAGAATAAAATCTGAATTACATCATGAAATGAAAAGAATAGAAAGAACTCAAATTAGGGTCCAGAACTTTCCCTCTGGACAAAGACAGTTGTGTGATTATAAGGCTAGAAGGAAAGTTTTTGAGTTAGATTTTTTCTTAATACAGCACTGATATAAAATTAATATAAAGAATCTAGTATTAGGAAGATGAATCAGAATTGAGAAAAAATACACTAATTCCTTTGTTTTGAAGGGAGATATTTCTATGATGTCTTTTAAGATATGGCTTGCAATGTCCTTATTCAACAGATTGAGTATATAACATGTTGCATGACAAATAAAGGCACAGTCTTTAGAGTCATTTAAGACTGATGTTTAGTAACAAATGAAAACCTTTTGCCACTCTCCCCAGAGAAATTTTGGAATGAAAGATTAGTTATCCATATTATTATGAAAGCTAGATCCAGAAAAACTTTCTTTTGTTCCAGAAATTAATTTAAATGTATTGAAATGATTTCTCAGTATTTATATGGTGCCTTTCCTCATTAAAATCTATGGATATATATTTCATAGTATTTAAAAGAACACAGATTTTAGAAAGGAAAATTAGAGGCTTGTGGCCTTTTAAATGTCAAGGACCATATTATGGTCTTAGTTGTATGAAACTAATTCTTGCTGAAATGGATGTAAGTCCCACATATATGCTGTTGTCATAATCAGAACCAATTGTTTTCATGCTTGCACAATTCAGACAGGGTAAATGAGAAGACTTAGGAAACCAGGCATCACAAGGCAGTTTGATTCTTTGGTTCTCAGAATGTGCAACACACTAAATCTGACTGTTCTCACTTGAGGCTTTAACAGGATTTTATTAGATCTTCCACATTTTTACAATGAGAAGAACCTCCATGGTTTTGTTCTGTGACTCTGTCTAATTCACCACTATTTGAGTTTTGTTGAACTATTCCCATTGTTCATGCTTCTTGCTGAATAACCGATTTTCCTTAATTAGCTTAAGTGAATGTGCTTTTGTGACTTTAAAGCTACAAAAGCAGAAAATAGTCCCATACACACTTTAGTCCACTACAGTGATGTTTGAGATAGGGCATGGTTTGTTTTGGGGGTGTGGCACATCTGAAATTTTTTCCGAGTGCCTCCAACTTGCATTATATGTCTTGCTTCTATGAAACTTGTGGTCTATTTGCATTGTGTGGCTTCTTGTTTAGGTTTTGGGGTTATCATCTGTAGGGTTTTGTGGATTTTTACAAACCAAAAGGCAGCTCCTGACTATTTACACACTATGCAATACATATGTCAGACTGACCTAGTTCTTGAAGAATAATGCCAGATGTCCCATGCTCAAAAATACCTACACTAATGCTACAACCACCACAATCAGTGTTTATGTTGTAATCAGGTGTCACAATGTCTTTTTATGTCAGCACTTGTATTGTTTTGGAATGAGATCTGGAAGAGAGAGAAGAAAATGCACTGGGCCACTGGCATATTTGTAGAAAATATTCAGAAAAAAACCTCCAAACTCTTTTTAAAGTACTAGAGTCCTTTGACCTCTTTGACCTCTGTAGTACCTACAAAACAGGCCAGATACACCTTTAAGATGCTATATGGACACTTCAGAATCCTATTTCACAGTGAATATTTGAAACATAATTTTTTCTAGGCAGGGATGAAGGTTAGATTATTTTTTCCCTGATACTTTTTCTTGGCCACCAAACCTTAAACCATTGCACATCCACCTATTGGCAGTCAGGATTTGTTTAGATCCGTGTATTAGACAAACTTTTCATCTGTAGGCTCATCTGAATGACTGACCCATCTCTATTAACTCCTGAGCTATAAAATTGACATTTAGAATAAACCTTTCAACAAAGAACATGTTACTCTTAATCTGCAGTCCATACCCAAATAAAAGAACCCATCTGTAAATCCTGTTTCCTGTAGGAAAATTCATGTGTTGCTAACATGCAAGATATTTTTGTTGCTTTTTCCATGTCTGTAAATAAATGTAAAATTCTCCAGTACAAGTCTAGTATGCTGTAAGCATAGCAGGTTGGATTTCTTACCCCATTCAACAACAGTAGTGATATATGAAAAAAACAGAGGTGGAAAAATGACCTGCACTGAAAAAATTATCCTTCAGATTCAGACACAACAGAAAAATGTTGCACAAAAAGTATTGACTCTTTTCTTATCTACAGCAGAGCAACTCTGTTGTTTTCAGTGGAGCTTTATTCATAATTTTGGGGGAACACATTATGAACTGATTAACATAACTGAAAACTATTGTTCTTTCTACCTTCCTTCCTTCCCCTCTTTTTTCCTTCTTTCCTTTGGTTCTTTCTTCCTTTCTTCCTATCTTTCTTCTTACCTTTCTTTCTCCCCCTCCCTCATTTCTCTCTCTCTCTCTTTCTTATTTTTCTGTCTTTTAAAGAGCAACCTATTAAACCAATAAATCAAGGAGGAGACAATAAACATGCCCATCATTCCATATAGTAAATAATTATTTTGTCCAACCAGCTGCTGGCAGGTATAAAATCTGAGACAGCTGGTTAGCCATCTCCTTAGGGCTAGCTGATCTAAAAATCACTTCTTTTCCTTGTCTCTCTCTCTCTCTTTTTTTTTTTTCCCTCTTCACAGCACATATCTAGATACAGAATCTCTGAGCTAATTATCAGGGCTGGGATTCTCAACTTAATCATCACTACCAATTCCCTGGAGAACAGTGGCATCTAAGAGCTAACCCCTGCCGTGCTGAATCACAGTCACACAGATGAAGAACCAAAGCCCACTGAGATTTTCAAAGGAGGAGTTCTGTACACAAATTTCATATAATTCTATACTTTACGATTGAAGTCTAAACTAGGAGACAGTAGCTGATAAAATGCTATTTAAAGTTAAAACATTAATGTTATTGATTATTAGTTTAACAAGGCTTCAGGGAAGAGAGAGTCCATCTGTCTGCATTGTCTCAAAGCAGTTCCACAGTGCACTATCTGTAAGAATTAACTCATTCTATGTTCACTATTAACAGAAAAAAGGTGGAAAGAGATACAATCAATTGACTAATTTGCTGTAACTTTGCACGAAGCATTAAATTAAGAGAAGAGAAAGGTAGACTGCAGAATTATTTCTCTCCATCATCCTCATTAAATTTCATTTCAGCAGGGAATTGTGTCACTGGCGCTTTAGTTATCTGCTGTGAATTCAACCCAATATTCAGCTTGAGTACTCTGTATGTAGCTGCCTGTATTTGCAGGTACACAGGATGACATGCACTTACATGATGCCAGTAAATGCCAGGCTTAATTGTTTCGTAATCATTCCATGAAATCATTTATTTTGCATGAATAAACACAGATGCTTATACTCTCTGCTGGTGTAAATTGTAATCGTTCCACTGACACCAGTGGAGGTGTGCTAATTTACACCAGATGGAGATTTGGCCCGATTATTTAAGGACCTGAGGTATTTGGCAAAGGCTCAATCGTCACGACTGAATTGTGAAGTTTCCTCCTAGGGCATTTCAGCAGTAAATTACATTTTATACAGAAACCAGCTATCTGCATGTAAAATCTTCCTGGAATAACTGCAGCAAATTAGTTGTTCTGTCAGATGAATGATATTTGCTACAGTACTTGCAGATGTTCAGTCCTGTGTGAGATTCCTTTGATGCAACTGCCTATAACAAAGACACATTTATCACACTTACAGCTGTCTAACCTTTAACTAACATTGCTCAGATGGAAAAAACTTCTTTACCAGAACTTAAAACTGTGCTGTTATATTTTGTTAAGGTTTGGGCATCAGTAGCAGCATTGGCAGCTTGCAAGGTGATTGGTCATAATGAACTGTTTGGTGTGTTGTTCAAGGCTGCAGCTTCAGGAGTTTTTAAAATACATTGGAATTTATGGTTAAACTTTTTAAGCATAAATGTCTCTTTAGCATGCATCATAGAACAAAGAAATTAAGAAAATGTCCTAAATGAAAAGGAAAAGTTAAAATCAATCATTTAAGGAACTTAGCCTAGATATTTTCTCTCCATCTTACAGTAGTTACAATTTCACAATCTTGGAGCACCTTGCATATTGCTTGATTTGTGACTTTGACAGCAGTACAGTAAGATGGAAGACACTCTTTTTCACAAAATTATAGTGGAAGGTATGAACTTTATGCCAAGAAACCATAGTGTAATTCAGTGAGATTTCAGACTGAGTAGAGAAGTCATACCTACATTGGCACACTTTTATACATCTATACAGAGGATCATAAAATAAATGAAAGTTGAATGATTGAAGAACATGAAAGAGAAAAAAAGCTCTGAATTTTATTCTCAATGCTGCCACAAACACCTTTATTTTCATTTTCTTTCCTTTTCTCTGGCCAGAAATTAAGTTAGGCAATATTTAGTCATCACTGTTAATTTGTTCCATTTTGGAAAATCCTCCAGAATGCAGAAGTCATACTAAGCATCATAATAATTGCAAGAGATTCTGCTCTATAACCTCAAAAGGAACTGTTTCTCTGAATATCATTAGGACATAGTTGTTATGTCACAAACCCATTCTCACCTGTTGCTAGAGGAAATTCTATAGCCAGGTGAGTTTGTCAGCAGTCCCATTAAACTATAGGAAACACTTGATTAGATTTTTAAGTGCTTCCAAAAAGAAAAAAAAAAACAGTTTTACTCTATGATTTCAGTAATCAGTGCAGTGTGATGTGATGTGATGTGATAAACAGTCAGAAGGACAAGCCTATATAGATAATGCTATGTGATGTGATGTGATGTGATAAACAGTCAGAAGGACAAGCCTATATAGATAATGCTATTTTTTGTGGTGTACTTCTAGTTCTCTGTAGCACCATGGCCCCATATGATAAGTGCAGATGTATTTTATTTGGTTTCATTCCACCTGCTGCAGAAGGGTCTGATCCCTACTTGTGTTTCCACGAAAAGCAATAGAGGAGATATTATTTCAGGAGGTAATACTTTCATCCCCTTTTCCTTCCTGAGCACATTTAAACAGTTTAGATCTTTGCTTCCAAATTACCCTTAGGTGAGGAAGAGGCTGACTTGGCAACTGTTTCTGTCACATGGATTGTACTGTAGCAGATGGGCAACCAGCAACAGCCTCTAAAGAACCATCTCCTGTTGATCATTCTGGTCCAACCAGACAAACTGTTGTAATGGGAGACAACTCCTTTAACCATATACACCATGTTTTTAAGTATTTATGTGTATTTTTATGAAGCCAAACCTCTCAGGAGATTCTGAAGAGCTCTTTGTCAAATGTTTCTGAAATTCTGCCTGTGAAATCCTCCCTATCTTAACTGATTAAATATCTTTACAAAAAATCCAATCCCTCATCCCCACCAGTGGAAATTGTCAAAGATGAATACTTTACTATCTGTCTGAATCCTCATTTCTTTGTGCCTGTCCACAAAGCTGCATTGTGGTTGTTTCATGGTGATCTTGGTGCTGTAACTTGCAAAATTGAATACATATGTATTCATGGGCTGTGCATTACCCCCATTATTTCATGCAAATTAAATTCCAAGAACAGGTTGGTGATGAAAAGGTCTCCTTGAGGGATCCACATGAGCCTGGAAGCAGGCTTATCCATTTAAACATATCTTCCAGCTATTTTATGATCTTAAGCTTAAATCTTTCCATGGAATTTTTAACCAAAATATATGAACACTCAGAATCTGATATCAGATATTCATGTGATGAAGAACCAATCTCTCCACAGTGAATTCACATATCTTTTATCTATCTGTTTCTAAAAAACAGCTACAGTTTGCAGTAGCTTTCCACTGGAGCAAAAAATTGCTGTGTTTCCTTCTCGATAAAGCCATCGGTTGCTCCAACGGCTAAGTTGCACAGATGGGCAAGGGCTAATATGGAACTGGAGAAGAGTCTGGAGCACAGGTACTACGAGGAGCTGCTGAAGAAGCTGGGGGTGTTCAACCTGGAGAAAAAGAAGCTCAGGGGAAAACTTCTCACTCTCTAAAACTACCTGAAAGGAGGCTGTAGCCAAGTGGGAGTTGGTCTCTGCTCCCAAGTGACGAGTGAGATGTCAAGAGGAAACAATCTGAAGTTGAGCCAGGGGAGGCATAGTTTGGAAAAATTTCCTCACCAAAGAAGTGGTACAGGCTGCCCAGGGCAATGGCAGAGGCACCATCCCCAGAAAGTCTTCAAAACAATGTGTAGATGTAGTGCTTAAGGACATGGTTCAGTGGTGGGCTTGAAAGGGATGAGGATAACGTTTGGACTTGGTGCTATTAGAGGTCTTTTCCAATCTAAATTATTCTATGATTCTATGACTTTGCTAAGGAGTTTGTCACAAACAGTTTTGTGGGTACAACTCCACTGTAGACTGCTAACACTTCATTACAAGCAGCTGTGCCCTCCTTGTAAGGCCATTTAAATTTGGTCTGAAAAGGAGTGCCTGGCTCTGCTGTCTTGTCCTGCTTCCCACTGAATTTGCTTTAAGCAAGCTGGTCATGACTATCACACAAATTGCACAATAAGCACAAGGCAATGTGTTTGAGATTACTCTGAGCTTCGGCGCAGAGCTAGGTATCCTTCCAGCCTCTTCTTGACATCTCTCAAAACTGCAGCCAAGTGCACCAGAGGGGTTAGCTTAGTAAGGAGAGCAGCTTCAGGACAGAGTAGTAGCAGACATGTCCTGGAAGGCCTGGAACTGTTGGAAAAGTGAGAAACATTCAGAGCAAGGAATAGCAAATCTATCTGGGGTCTGTGAGGCCTCATGGAAGTTCAGCTGGTTTAGAGAATCTCTTAGACTTCTGGCTATTCACCTAAAACGTGCTTCTTCTAATATCACTGACCACTTTCTGTTCCCTTTTCTAGCTACAAAATGTCATGTTATTCTTGTAGACATAATTATCTAATTGTTATTTGAATCCTCCTAAACTCTTTTGCTGTTCATTTAGCAAGTTGCCAGTGAGGCTAATGACATCAAGAAAATTGCTCTGAAAGGAGTTGCCTGTACACTGTGATGTATCATAAATATAGATGAATGCAAAGTAAGATGCTACACATAAAATGCAAATGAGCAGGGAATGAGATTCAGTTGTTCACCAGAGATTCAGATCTTGATGGAGAAGCCTCTGTAGGGCTACCAAGCAAAAAACAGACTTATGTTACAACTCTCCAGCTGCTGCTGAGTAGGGACTGCAGCCTGTCATAGAGCACTAATTGAACAGGATGCTGCTGAAGGAAATATGTGTCAGTGCCAGTCCCCCAATGAAAAGCCATAAGGCAGATTCATGCAGGAGCAACAAACAATGAACTGCTTGGGTCAAAAGTGTAGCCTCAAATGCAAAAAAAAATCAGGAGGGTAAGCAGCCACAGGAGAGCTCTCCAGTGGCTGAGGAAAGTAAAAGATGGTTTAAATGCCCCAAAGATTAAAGTAGCCTCTGCAAAAGAAGTGTCAGAAGGAAAGACCACTAAAGGGAATAAACAGTTGTCACGGGAGGCACTAACTCATTGTAATACAACTTTATTTCTCTTTACATCTCTAATGCAAACCAACACCCACACCATTTCCCTGGTGTAAGCAGCCCAAGACAGTCAATGTTAAGTGAAAAATTGCAGGAGGAGATGGAGGGGGAGAAGGCACTGCATCCCTGTCCCATCTACCTCTACAGCAAGCAGGGGTGCAGAAAGGAGAGGAACACAGGCACTTCAGGCAACAGTTTGGAAGCATCAAATGTCCATGCATCTAAAGTACCTTCATGTTTTGTGATATTTTAAACTACTATCTAGTTTCTTCCAAACTAGAACCAGCACTTGAAGCACTAAGGTGTCCCAGATAGGCTGACATAAAGCTCCTGAAAGGACTTTGAGTTCCAAAGACTTTATTAGCCTAGAAAACCTCACATATATAGCTCACAAAATAATCACAGCTATTCTGTAATGACAGCAGTAATTTGAAGTGGTAAATCAATGGAACCTGCAATCTTTAATCAGCTTGCTGTAAAAACACCATTCCACAAACAAAGACTGAAAAACTTTTTCATACCTCCTCACGTCCATGTCTCTATTTGGGTATATAAGACAGTCAATTTTGTTCTGACCTGCAATGCAGGAGCCACAAGACTGCATGAAAGTTTTGAAGCAAGTGTATTTCAACAGCATCTCAGAAACTGATGTGGACCACTTTGATATGAGTTTTCTGCTTTAGGACTGAAAAGGCTTTGATCAGCTTCCTAATTTTCTGCAACTATTAATGTTTGCATTTCATATTTTTTGAACACATTATGAATTAGCTTGTAGGTGCTCAGCATCTAGGGCTGGGATCAAGAAGCCCATCTAGATCATTTGTTACAAAAAAATCTTTTTTGTTGCCATTTGTTTGGTGAGTTAAGCTCATTGCATGCAGTCAGATGAGTTGTTCAAATGCATAAAATTCACAAGCTGAGGTTTTTTTAGCATTAGCTCCAAATCTGTCTTCATTTGCAGAAAGATGATATTCTTGTGCATTTTTTCTCAGTATTGTTATATCCACTAAGAGAGTTTGATGTTCCTTAAATAGACCTACTGTGTAACTCAGATAGTTTATTATTACTAACCATTAATTCATTAATGAACCTTCTCCCAGAGAGATACTAGGAATCTAAAAACCACTTTTTTAGTCAATACTAAGGAAAAGAGAGTTTGTATTTTGCGTATTGTTTTTGTTTCCTAAAACTTCCAAAAGTTCCAAAAGTTCCTAATATCACCTTTATTGCAGAAATATGAGGGAGAAGACCAGGGAAATAATTTCTGTTCCACTAATGTGGAAAAGTTCTTTGCTGCTGAATCCATTTTTTTAGGGGTAGCCCTGTTAACAACAGTATCTACATCTTACAGAATATGACTGTTGTGCAAGAATACAATGATGTGATTTAAAAATAAAAAGACTAGCAAAATAGCAGTGGTTTTCATTATTTCTCCATTGGGAATTTCTGGCTTCATTAGTAGATTATGGGTTCGTTGTTAGCAGACAATTGTTGAATAATAAAAAAAGCATTTCCTCCTAAATTAAATGAAGCTTTTGAATTATGTAGCTATAATGCTCAGTCCTCTGCTGAGAATAAAGGGTTAAACAGTGTGAAATATTACCTCTCTGTGAGAGAAGAGGGATTGCATTTCAGAAGGCAAGGTCTTACAGCAGATCCTGACTCAGACATGATTTTACTGATTCAGCCCTAGCATTCACTTGGAAAGCTCTATATCATGGCCTTGGCAAACTCCTAGGCTTTCCCAGTGCAAGCTGCTATTTTTCCTTTAGCTTACCAAAAATAGCCACGCATAGATTTAGTGTACTTGGTTTGCTGGTATTTACAGGCATGAGGGTATTTTCAGGATTGCTCTGGGCAACTGGAGACTGTTACAGGTTGGAGATGAATGGGGAAAATATGGAATTTCTTTGCAGGGAGAGACACCCACTCCAGAGTCTGGTACTTTGAAGACCTCTATGCATCCAACCCATTGCACTGGCCCCATCATCTACATGTGTTCCCAGCTCAGAACCAAGGGGTCATTTCCAAGGGGCTAATTGCTCCCCTTCCCATGACTCCCATGGTACGCTGACTGTAGGAAGAGACGGGATGGAGTTGAGCTGGGGGCTATGTGATGTGCCTGCAGAAGCACAAAGCACAAAGGAGCACATGGCAGCACAGAGAGGCTTGTTTCTGCCTGACCTTGGGGGAAGGAGGTGCCACGCAGCAGAGCCCTGCAGAGAGGAGCCTGCTGGAAGCTGACAGACCCCCAAATAGTGTGGATCACCCCACAGAAGGACATTGAGAATAGTGCATAAAACCAGCTCATTTCTTTTGAATAAACCATTCAGATTCCCTGCCGATCTGGGTCTGTGCCTCAGTCCTTACAACTGATCATCAGGGCAGACTTTCTTCAGAGTGAGGGACCAAACTCTGGTTTGAAAATGTTGAGCAAAAAACCCCTCATCTGCTACATGAAGGGATGAGCATCACAACGACATCTCCATACAAATCAGCTGACCTTTTTCCAGGCTCTTTTCCTACAGCGGGGAGGACAGAGCCTCAGCTGCTGTCTCAGCTGTCATACATTATAACTCCTGGGCCAATGGAGATCCTTTTGCTTCATGCACTGTAATATGAAGTGACTGACACACCCCAGTGCAGAGGATCCTTGGGTATGTAGCACAGAAAATTCTGAAAGAAGACCAGCAAGACACCTAAACCACGACAATCTTAATGCTCAGCTGCCAACACAGGCATCTCTGGCATGCTTCTTATCTGGGGGGCACAGAAAACACCAGCATGAGCATCTTGGCCACCACAGGACTTCCTAAAGCAACATATCTAAAAGGCAGTGTTCCTGCCAGCATCCAGGCTTGCAAGGCAGTCTGCAATTTTAGAAGTAACACACAGTTTTTCCTTGACTGTAGAAGGCAGTTGGCAATAGCAATGAGCTCTCAACAAGGTTTTCCTAAGACAGCTTACCTAAAACAAATCACAGCACAAGTTACAGCAAGAGGTTAGCCCATATTTTTGCTTGAGCTCGCTACCAGCTGGCTTTGTTAACTTCCCAACACAACTGCATGCTCTGCTTCCAAGCCCAGGATGGGTGCAGCAATCATCTCCAATGCAAAGAAAGGACCTAACAATCTGGTAGCTTTTGGCACAGTTTTTTTTCAAGGAAATTGTCTGAATATCATGTCAAGGTCCAGAAGACTGGTAAATGGAATAACTGCAAAATGTCACAAGATGTCATAGCTCTCTCTGCTGTGCTACTTGTCACATTGGTCATAACCACCTGACCCCTATGGCACGAATCTGGAGAGGAAGAAATACCAAAGCAACATGGCCACATGGTGTGTCAATAGTGTACCTGCTCCTCACCCTTCTCACCCTACCAGGGAAGCATTAGCCTAAAACTCAGCTTGAATCTCAGCTGGAGCATGAGTCCTTCTGTAATGGCAGTAAAGGAGAGTGTCTCAGTCAGACCTTACCTAAGGGATGCAAAGATGTTGAGCAGGTCTGTGCCTGGGAAAAGGTTTACTTTTGGTTATAGGAAAGGAAGTTGACTATGTTGTCTAGCAGGGAAGTTGAGTGCACCATTTACTGACTGGAGTTTTCTTGAAATTTTGTCATCTTGAAACAATTAGGAGAAAGCTCATGTTTACCTCATTTCATCCCAGGTTATTTCCCTAATTTTTTTTGGTATTAATTTACAGAAGACATCACAGAAGATGTGAAGAGGTTTAGGTTGGACATCAGGAAGAAATTCTTCACAAAAAGGGTGATTAGACATTGGAATGGACTACTCAGGAGGGCAGTGGAGTCATCATCAATGGAGGTGTTTTAAGAAAACATGGGCATGGCAATTTGGGCTGTGGTTTGGTTGACACTGTGGTGATGGGTCATAGGTTGGACTTGATCTCAGAGTTCTTTTCCAACCTAATTGATTCTGTGATTCCCTTTCCAAGTGGAACAAAACACATATATTCTCTGTAATACCATTTATCCCCTGCCCCTCCTCTTGCACACTCTTCTCCTAACAGCATGATCTCTTAATTCATCATCTAATACCTTCCTTTGCTATTTCTTTTCTTTTTACACATGTTGCTCATGAGAGCTGGAAAGGAGAGGAAATCTGTGAAACCTGGCAAAAGGCAGCTTCTTCTACTTAATTTAATGTACAGGATGGAAGGCTCTGTATGTGCATTTGTCTGTACCTAGACACATGCACATATGTATCTCTGTGTGTATATTTCGTTTTCAGAATATTTTTTAAAATGTACCCCTAAATGCTGACAATGCAAAACCAACAGCCCCATGCAACTCTGGCAAGTTAGAAAATGTAGATTGGGCAGCCAGTACCAACCTTAATAGCCAAAAATAACTGCCTGGGTCTGAACCAAGTATTTTCTCATCAGTATGCAGCACCAGGGTGTAGGACGAGGAAAATGAGGAGTGGGAGGATATAAAACAAACAGTAAAATGGAAAAATGTCAACTGTGCTCTGGCCTTCCCTTCTGCTTCTCACAGCCTGCTCCAAGCAATGCAGTTGGGGTATGCGACAGGCTGTGCACAGAGCCAGGGTAGCACGCATGCAGCTGAACACATCTGGTTAGCAGTTGCCTGGTTTTGTGCTGTGAGTCAGCCAACACCATCCACATTTCTAAGCCAGCCCTCTGCCATTGTTACAGAGTGGTTTATGACTTCACTTTTCCTTTGTAATAGGTTCATTCCTCTTCCCAACAGTACTGCTGTCACTCTTTCATCTTTGCCTGCCTGCTTAGCACAGCCTTCATCCACACGTGCATACGCAGAGTCAGACTCAGGGTGATTGAGAAGGAATCATTTGCATAGGAGAATTTGATGTAAGTACCTTGTCTGAAGTGTTAAACACCTTCCTCTCTTAAGGTTGCTCCTGACAAAGTGAACCATATTTATTTAGGTGTGTAACAGGGGTTTGCAGGCCTGGGTTTGGCATCAAAGGGTAAAACTGTGACTTCAGTGCTTCCAGGTACAAGACAAGATGGATGTTGATGCTATTTTCTTGCTAAAGACTTGGTTACATAAGTGCAGAAAAGTAAATGAACTCCTTTTGTTAGATTAGCCTCACTCAGCCAGGAGCAGCCCATCTGTCCTTTCCTTCTTTTCTATCATCCATGCCATCAAGAAAATGGCCAGGGACAGTGTCTTTGTTTAGTTATATAATAGAGACAATGGTGAGGAAAAAAGTCATCCCACTGTCATCACCTGTTGCTGTTCTCAATTTAATTATTTCTACTTTCCCATCCTGCTAAGAAACTGAGGCTTCAATGTGGCTGGAAGTCACCAGTTGGAACACAAGGAAGCTCAGATAAAGAGAATAAATTAGCCAAATGGGCAGCCAAGTATCTGTAGGGTGTTTCATTCAGAGGACAGGAAGAAAGATTGAAGAAGAAACTCTTTCTGGGGGGGTTACTTTAGGCAAAGAACAGGGGTTACACTAGACAAAGTGGGTTACACTGGGCAAAGACACAGCCATGGAAATACAGCTATGCACATGGAAGATGTGATAGACTGGCAAAGTCAAATTGCTTCAGAAGCAAAATTAACTGTGATTACTTGATGCAAGACATCACTCAAACCAATCAAATTGTTATTTTGGGAAATCATAAATTTGTATCCAGAGTCAGTTTGTCACTCATTAAAAACTTAAAAGAATGATTAGGAAATGAACTTAATAAGTAAATCTTATCCTCTTTTTCATTTAATAGCTTAAAATATAAGATGATTTCATCTGGCTCTTACATGACCCCTGACCACATCACAGGTAATTAATTTTATTCTCATCCCTACTGCTAGCATTGGGCCCACTCTAATTATTTCTGGTGCAAATATCTCTGGATGATATGGAATATGGAACCTCTGTATCTCACTCATTGCCTGCTTCCCAGGGCACAATAAAGCTGTGGTAATCACAAAGTACACAAAGAAGAAGAAAGAGAAATCCCTACGCAACAATAAAAGGGGTGTAATCCAGAGCAGACGTGTGATTTCTTCATATTATTACAGGGTGAATTATTTTGGTGGCTGCATGTAATAAATGGAAAATTGTTACATAGAACACTTTCATCAGGCTTTTACACTTACTTTATAAGTTGATTGTGCTGGAAAATCCCCTGCTGGAGGGACTTCAGAGGTCAGTTTGGTGGATTTTCTTGTGTACTGCATTACTGTAGACTCAGCCTGGAGTTCTAATTTTAAGGCATTTCCATGAAAGACAAAATTATTCAGGAATGCAAAAGTGGATGCAGCCATTATTAAAATATCACTTAAACCACATTTTGAATGGGGTTATTAGGTGCATATCATTTCTTTTGACTACACAAAGACACATTTTTCCCACAAGCATATGCCTTTTTTCTGAGTAAAGTATTCCTCTCTTTCTAAGATTTACTGCTTTAAAGATGGAATGAAATACAGATTATCCTGTATTTTTAAGACTAACAGGTAAACCATATTGGAGAAAAAAAATTCTCCACGAAAAAAAATTTTAAAAAAATTAAAAAGCCAAACCAACAGTTTTTAAAAGAAAACAATTTCTAATGGAAGTTACTGTAATATGAATGTAGCAGTGATTTCACTTTACCTTTAAATTTTACTTTTCCCTACTTGGAGATACAGGCATTTGAAAAGCTGTTGAAATCTGTACTTCTTAAGCCTTCTTTTCAATAGAACAACTACAAGAAACCCAAGGGATTCAAGTGTCCAACAGGTTAAGAGCAGTTGTATTTAATACATAGTCCTGCTTTGCTGAAAGGGAATGATGATCTCACCATTGGCTCAAAAGGAGACCTTTTTGATTTGCTTTCAGCTCACACGCTTCACAGTGTAATTCTCTGTTTCTTTCTCTCCAAATCTAGGAAAAAAATAACAAATGCCACTGTGACACATTTTCAGATAGTGACAACATGGTTTAGAAGCTGTCAGTACCTAATGAAGCATTTCGGCTCTATTTTATAAGCTATGATTATCATGATCATTTTTACTGATACATATATGGATTTGACATCTGCAGCCTTTTAGCCTTTTAAATAATCTGGTCAGCAAAATTGCTAGTATGTAGGTCAATTTAACCATTTCTCTCCAGATTTTCTGGTGTTTTTTTAATCTTCTGGTCTCTCTTATGGATATGTGTTGCTGTTTTCCTGTAGGAAACAGAGCAAAGAAGACTTGGAAGATACTCAGCAAACTCAGTTGTAAACTCAGGAACATCTTATTACTTACTATATTTCCTCAAGACAATGCATCATATAAGTAACACTGACAGAAAGGCTCTGACCCAGGAATTAAAGCAGAGACCAGAAGTATTGCTCATACTGCTTTCAGGTTATTAAATATTTGTTTAATTGTAACTCTTCTCATATACATCTTGAGATGACAGGAGCAATAACAAGCTGCTGCTGAGCCAGTGTGGGGAAGGGGGACGGTGCAGGAGCTGTGTGGACAAACACAGCTGTGCAAGGCACACACACCTGGCTTGGGCATGAAGGTACAGGCCACTACAAACCTGGATAATCACAGAATAACTTGGGTTGGAAGGGACCCCAGGCTCAAGCCTGGTCAGTTTGTATAGGGATCTGTCCACCAAGGAGGTACTCTTGCACTTGCAGAGTGATGGCTTGGTCTTACTTTGCTTGGCAGACAATCAATTTGGGTCTGAGCGGGACCGTATGTGAGTAACCACAACACTGACTGAAGTTTGAACGTGTGATTTCCCTTAAGCATGCAGGTGCCCCCGGTGAATTTCAGTTGCCTCCAAAATATCCCCATGGAGATTTGTACTGGACTGTTTGCACATGAGAGCTGTGCAGTCAGACACACAGCATAGGTGGACCACATCAGCAGAGTGTTAATTTGTTCAAAACAGAAATCCCCAAAACTCTGGTTGATTCCCACCCCTTGATCACCAACAAAATCTTTCTGTTAATCTCAAAGATAAACAAGCAAATGATGTGTGACTTGTCTAAAGATTTTGTTTCACTTAGTAAAATGGAACTAATTGATCCAGGCTGGAGATCTGTAACTAAACTTACTTTTGAAGCAATTTTGAAAGGTGTTTTTCAGACCAAGAATTTTTTGTGTGTGTGCTTGTGATATGGTTGGTTGGATTTCAGCCTAGTTCTGCCATTCTGCCGTATTAAGTGCAACCTCTTCAGGAAAATAGGTCTGTCCTTTTTCATTTTGAAATCAAGGTGTTTACCTAAACAGCCAAGCACAGGGACTGCAGATGTTACACAACTCTGAACCTGAGTGCAGCAGAGTAAGGGTGGTAAATGATGGCCACAAGATAAGTGCCACAGCATTCGCACACTTGTGCTAGACGTTCAAGCCATGCATGAAATACCCTCCTAGACCCACACAGTGCTGATGGTTGGTCTTGCACCAGGAGATACCAAATCCAAGTGAAAGTTAATGATTTACACTTATTTGTGTCTGTGCCTCTGTGTGTGTGTACACAGAAATATTCGTGCATATAAAAAAATAAATGCCAGCTCGATTTTAACACCAATTTTTAGGTAACTCAGTTTTCTATAAATGCTGGTTTGTGCCTCTTCCTGGAATCCACCTACAGATAGCCAAGAAGTAAAGAATCCTGGAAAACTGTCATAGCAACATTTCAGATTGCAGTTGGGAAGCCTGTGAAATATTGGTACCTTGTTTCAAAACTGACATCCAAAAAATCAAGTTTAACATACAGCACCTGTTCAGTGCTTTTTTGAATCAGGGCCATTCACTATAGCAGTCACTTGCCTGTGCTCTTGTTGCACAATCTATTTTTAACCCATGAAATGTATTCTCAATAAAAATTGATAAAATTGCATTTTCAGTATGAATTGCCTCATGAACCTTCTTAAAATAACATATGCTCTCTCCCTTTCACATGAAATGATAACATTATTTTCATTAAGCAGTGCTAACAGATAAGAGCTCTTTCTCCTTTCCTGTCTTCTCTGTAAACAGATTTTTCCTATAAGAAATCATAACATGAAATTCATTCCTGGAACAATGAGTCCAACTCTGTGTCAGATTTCAAGGATCTTGTTTTCCTTTTCCAGTTACTCTACAAATGAAATAACCAGGAATGCCCAATGAATCGCTACACTAAGTCAGAAGGCCTTTTAAATTATTAGCAGTTCATTGCATTGATGCCTTTTCCTTTTCCTTAGGAAATGAAAGCCAGACCAGTTTAGAGGGTTGTGGGTGGTTTACCTCAGTATTTTAATAGGATCCCATTCGATGCATCACTTTGCCCAGGTGACATGCATTGCAATGCAAACCCACCGTCAATCAGGTACACAATTATAGACCTCACACATTAGATATCTAACAAGGGGGCCCAATGAGGGGGCTGGGGTGGGCTAACCTCTCGTTTGCAGAATCCGTCCTACTAGGGGACCTTGGCTCCTCAAGATGGTAGAATGTTTGGTCTCCTAGGTCTACAGTTTCTGGGGTGTTTAGTCTTCTGGCCCAACAGGACATTGAAACTATGCTAAGTTATCAGACTTAAAGAATTACAACTATGCATGCTAATACTTGTGGATATATAGAACTGTGTAAAAGGTATATAAAAGAAAAAGCAAAAATCATCTTGGCATCAGCATCACTAAATTTACAACTACCTACCAGAGTTTACACAGGGAAGCACAACAGATCAGCTGCTAATTAAGAAATAAACACCCAACTGAAGCAGATTCAGTGAAAACATTTCCTTTTGGGCAAGCCTGTGGCTTAATTCCAAAGGTCATGTATGGGTCTGCTGTCCAAAGCAGCAGTATCTTTTATTTTCAAGCAGAATCAATTGATGAAATCAGAACTACAGTTCTAGTGCAAAGAGATTGCAGCATTGCTGCTTAAAGTATTCATTCTACATACTGCCTGCTTTGAGAAAATCTCCCAAATGTCCTTTTCCCTCTTTTATTCATCCCCAAAGTGCTGTGACTCCATTGGAGACCCAGACAATGGGCAAACATGCCTTATCGAGTAGCCAGCACACCCACCACAGCACAGTGATACCCTTGTGCATGAAGCAGAAAGTTGTGGCCATGGCTCAGTTCCCCCAGACAGGCTCTCATACCTTCTCCAAGTAGAGCATTCATCTTCTCCCACTGCATTTGCACCCAGAAATGCCAGCCTGGAGTTTCATGTCCATTCAGGCTCAGCACTCAGCCACATATTGCCCTTAACCACACAGCTGCTGTGCATCTCTATGCTGTTAGACATAAAAGGACAAAAGCACTCAGAGGCCAAGGCCCATTATTGTATTTTCTTATTGTTCTGCAAGAAGTTCAGGTTAGTCTACGCTTGTGTTCATTATCAGGGCTGAGTGTAAGACCTGCTATGAAATGAGCAATTAAAATCTCTCTCTGCTTCTGATGGCAGATTTTCTACATTCAAAGTACATATAGAGAAATATTTTCCAGGTTGTTTTAAACATTTTTCTTTTAGTATTGACCCCAGTCAGAGAGTCATCTCTTCATTCACTTTCCAACTTGCATTTGTAATGAAGGTGAAGAACCACTCACTGTTGGCTCGTGGTCTGTTTTACATGATCTTCAGCCTGAGAGGGCAGAAATATTCATGAAGGCTCTTTGGACAAGTTGAAGGGAAGCTCGCTGAAAAGGACACAAACACTGGAAAACTCATTTGGATTTTTTCACCCATAGGTCCAGCCACTCCCAGTTTAAAATTAGTGCATGTGTTGCTTCTGTCCTTTTATGCTGCTGGACTCTTGCAGACAGCAACCTTACATAGCGTGTGTACCATTTATCTTTTTTGCCCTCTTTTTCTCTCTGACACAGACCCAAACACAGACAGACACACAGATACACAGACACACACAAACAACCCGTCAACAGCTTTAGCAAAGTAAAATACAAATGATAATTAGAAACATGTGACCCTAGAAAAGCAGTACAGAAAGTAAAAGGTCATCTTTTTTCCAAATGACCTAATTAGAAAAGCCTGGAGTGTGGGCTACAATATAATGGTTTTACACAGCTTTTTAACATAGACTTCCTGTTTTAAAACAATGCAATTTATTGCTCATAAAGAAAAAAAAAGGAAATAAAAAACCCCTGGCATTTAATGCTGGTGAAATTAGGCCTCACAACAACACCTGCCTCAAGAAATCTCCTGCCTTTTCGATCTATCAACAGAGCACAGTGTATTTGTCATCCCATAATGACCATCAAGAAGCCAGCACCAGGACAGCTGCCAGCTCATGAGAGAGCCTGAAGAGACACTCCAGTATCACATGAAGGAGGCAGGCACAGGTGGCTCCACAGCCCCTGTCTGTACCATCCAGCTGGAGCATCCTCACCTTAGCTGAGCCAATGGCAATGTGCAGAGGAGGGGGAGGGATGATGGAGTGAGAAGGAAAGGAGCTAGAGGCATTAAGAAATGCAGAAATATATGGGAAAAGGAAGGTAAGGGTCAGTGTGCAAGCAAAGGAATGGAGGAGTATTTCTTGTCCAGGGTCATCTCAAAAAGAAGATCATGAGCTACAGTCTGGGGTTTTTCCCAGTTTAGTTTCACCTACTACTCACTTCTTACTCCACACTCTTGTTTAATAATTTTCTTTGTTCTGGTGAACATGCATGCCATTTATTCCTGCAAAACTATTAATCCCATCTTACTCATTGTTTAGAGAAGCTATATTTAGTTTATGGCTTTTCCCCATAAATCAAACCTCTCAGGCTCGTCAGTTTTAAACAGTTTAATTATGGCAGCTATTCCCACGCTTTAGGGCTTGTCCTTACCACGGTGGGAGTGCAGGGGGCTGCAAAACCAGCTCAGGACAGCAGTGAGGGGAGGACATGAGCTGGCTCCCAGGCTGGAAGCAGGATAACCAGCATAGTGTGGGTTTGGGCTGAGCTAATTAAAGCGAGGGACAGAATTCATGAGGGAAAATAGCTTGGGAAGTGCTGAGTTAAGACCATACTCCGTGTTACTAAAGGCAGTCTAAGCAGGTTTCTGTATCTTAAGCTGAAGAGAAAGCCCAAGCTCTCACATGGAAGAGAGGTTTAAAGCTGTGCAACCATTGTAAAGGTGGGAGGGACATAAAGTTTGAGTTTCTACATCCCTGGGGGCTTAGAATTTCTCTGCTCATAATGGTTTCATTGGGAATCAACAGCATTGCCCATTTCTCAGGCAGTCTCTGTGTCCCATAGGATTCAGCTGGATGAAGCAGCATGGAAAAATAATATATGCTGTGTATGTAATGAGCTGCTTAACCATTTTTTCCAAGAATCCAAACCCATGTGATCTTCATTGAAAACTGCAGATGCCAAGTTTAGAGCTTTACATTCAAACTCTGTTTGAGAGTCTGTAATGGAAAAAAAAAAAGAAAAAAGAAAAAAGGGACGAAGAAAGATGCATTTACTTGGTAAAAAGGCATAATATTTCCTTCATTTCATTGTTCTGAAATGAGTGTGTGGATTAAGGAATTTATTTGCTCTGGTTTGAGATGAACAAATGTCAGATTTTTACCCTTAAAGGTAACTTTACTAAGAAAGCCACTGAAAATAGGAGTTGAAAAACAACAGAATCATAACAATAGTAGCACAATGATATTGTGTATTAATAATGGTTTCCTCATGGTAATACTTTTAGTGTTACTGTGTATCTCACCCATAATTAGACGAAGACACTTAAGGTTAGAGAGCAACAATTAGCATTTTCCCTGTATCACACTGAAAATGTAGACATTTTCCTCTGGAGTCTTTTTTTTTTTATCTCCATACATGCAAGGGGTACCAAGACCCACCGAGGCAGAACCAGGTCTCTGTAAAGTATTCACACCTTCATGGGGCTGTACGTTGATCTGGGGAGAATCAGGTCAGTAAGACATAACTTGGTTTCAAAGACTGAAAGGTACTAATTTTATATGCCAGTTAATCCATCAGATCACAAGGAGACTGAGGAAATGCTTTTATCTTTAAAATGACAGGCACTAATAATGTTACTAGAATTTCCCTTATATATAACTTTAATAGTTTCAGGACTCTTAAATATCTGTACAATGTGAAAGCTTCTGAATTATAAAAGGCAATGTCCCTTTCAGAGTTACTGTCATTGCCAGCATGAGTGTGGGAAGATGAAATATGTTCTCAGGAAAAAGAAAAGGTTGGACAACAGAAAGGAAAGCCCTAACCACTTAAGAAGGGGTATATTATATAGGCACTCATACTGACAGCACTGTAGCTGGTTCTGTAAAGAGAAAGACCAGCTGTGGGGTGGGGCTCCAGCCACCTTTCCCACTCACAGGTAGGCACAAGTCATGAGTTTTTTAACAACCATTGGTATTGACCTTGCAAACTCTTTGGGAAACTTGCAAGATGAGGTCCAAAGCAAGCAGTCTGAAAAGCCTGACCTGTTTGCTCAGAGCATCATAGTCTCTGCAGCTTTCCTCATCCCTCCTCAAATGAGGTTCTGGAAACCAATGGCTGCTTTAAAAAAAATAGATGAATAAAGGACTCTACTGGGATTGCAGGTCACGTTTTAATAATCTCAGGTTAATGGGATGTCAATCTCCCCTCTGCCCCAGGACAAGAAAAAAATGTCACAAAAGAGCCTTTTTTTTTTTATGTACAGGCTATTAAAGGAAGTTCCGCATTCTGTACTTCTGATATATATTTGCTTGGATCACATCAGTTCATGACAAGAACATGATAAGCACAGTCTACGTTTGTGCTACTCAAGCCTCTAACAATTCCCTAGCAGGGTGCCAACATGCATCTCAGATGGATGAAGCTGGAGGAAGCACGCCATGATCTGAAATAAAATTAATCACTCCCTGAACTACTCCCAGAATGTTTTTCTCCCAATGTACCTGAGAATTAGCAGGAAAAGATGTACCTCATGGGCAGAACATAATGTAGCAAAGAGTTACTTGGACATCCTTGCACATAATACTTACTGGCCATGTACTGAGCATTTAGCAGCCTGTCATTACTTTTTTGCTCTTTTCTTCCCAGGCTAATGGAGTTCCTGGGAGCAGTTCAGTAATGGAGCTCTGCAGGAAGTTAGTGTCCCTGCTTTTTTGTCTTCTCACCTTATTTAATCATCTCTTTACTGTAGGACCTATGTTAGCTATCTCATATAGGAGCTGAATCTCTGCCAAACTGTGGCAGAGCTCAGAGGGTGGGGAAGAGACATCACAGAAACAGCAAACCACACAACTTTTTGTTTTTGCAGCGTGAATTAGACACTACCATCCCACACCTGCTTCTCTTTAAAAATCAATGAGAAAAAATATCCCAGTAAAATGATACAGGTGAACAACCAGATCTATGTACTGAAGTTCATGTAATCTGAACTTCTGCTCTTTATGGTACTTTTCATTAGCATCACGTTAGTACAGCACACTGAGATTTTTATGACAGCAACAGCGATTCATTGCCTTTGTTAAAGGTTATTTGAAAGTGTGCATAGAACAGATCTGTAGAAAATCTACAGGATATTCCATTTGGGTTTTATGATCCAAGCTCACTGTAGACTGTACAGTCACAGCTTTCCATTTCTGCTGGAAAAACTACAAGCTACTTTTTTTTTATTAACTATAATGTGCAGATATGGAAACTGAAGGTTACCCAGCTCCTTCCACTGCTCATTTCCAGTCACCCACTTTCTTTCCCTTTCACACACATGCTTCATTGATCTGAATTCTACATTAATTTTCATCAGAAAACAGATTAAGTTGATCACCAAAAGTTGCTCATTCCAAAGTGGAAAGATTTTTGCTTTGTTTGGCAGTGGGATGCAGTTTTAACAGGTTTGGGCTTTCAGAGTTCACATTTCATAGGCTGAGTGACTTGAGTGAGGCAATATGAGCAGAGAGGCAGTAGAATATGCACAAACAGCTCTGTAAAATAAAGTTATTGTAATATCAATTGTTTTATTACCTCAGTATCATATTTACAAAGTTTCTTTCTTCACAGAAATCCTATGTAAAAAATAATTCCTTGCTTTCCTCTTGGTCTAATGCTGTGGAGTTTTTAATTTTCTTCTCAACAAACATGAAAGGAGAACACTGGCAGTGTCTTTCATTGCTGTCTGATCATTAACAGAACCTGCAGGGTTTGCAGAGTATGCACAAGGCACTAACTTTTTTGCCCTGAACTACTAGAACCCCAAAACACTACCTCTGCATCAACATAAGACACTGAGTACCAGCCTCATTGAATTAAACTCCAGACCCAGGTTGGACCTGCAAGCATCCCGCTTGGCTGGCAAAGGAGGAAATGCTGCAAAGGTTATCTGGGCCTCAAAGGCAACACCAGACCCAGGGACTGACTCACTTTCTATAGCTGTGGCTTGGGGACTGCTGAACTTGTATATTGTTACTGCAGGAGTGAAGCTTAGAAGGGTGGCATGCGAGAAACTGAGTTCTCAGCAGGGGTTGGTAGAAGAATTATTCAGAAGGAAATCTTTCTTTTCAATTTTTTTCTTTACATAATCAATACAAATAGCTATATTCCTCAACTGCTGGGAAAGAAAACACAGAAGCACTTCCTGGACTGTATAAAACTGTCACCCAGAAGGTGCAGGAGACTGCGAGAGAACTGGGGTACCCTGTTGGTACACCCATGGGGAAATAAACTGGGAAGCTGTTCCAGAGCACACTAAGTGCAGCAGTGTAGCAGAGTAAGCTGCTTGCAAATTTACAGTGAGTGGGACTACAGCTTTTGTCCCACAAACAAATGTGGCTCCAACAGAATACGTTTAGAGCCCAAATTTTGGAGGGCTGTTCTACATCTTTCTGCTTTCCTTGGAGAAGTGAAGAAAAATGCTGGGTATTCTGAATATGCAGACAGCAGCACATGTGCAACACAACTTTATGGGAATGCCATCATCAGGAAATGGTGCTTTCAAATATTACCAGAGGTTTTAGTCCAGCAACAATTAAATACCCTGGAAAAACTGGTCCCTGAAGCTACAGCCACTCCAGTATGTTGCTTCTCAGCTTGAAGTAGTTGTGTCCAGAAGCGTAGAGTGTGGCATCAGGAGAGCAGGAGGCCCTAAACTTGAGTTTGGTTTCTAGACCATTAGAAAGACCGTAAGTAATTTTTGTAATCTTTGTATGGGGCAGGCAGCACTGCCTTGCACAGAAAAGAGCAGCAGGACATTTCTGAAGCTTCTGAAAGTCGCAATAATGACTAAAACAAGATCTCCCTGTTGTTTTATCTTCAGACTAAGACTAAGAGGTTGATGTTGTCTTCCTTATCTCATGGGTGTCCTGATATCTGCCCTGGGGAGACATGGGCAAAAACAAAGACAAATCTTTGTGCCATACAGCTGGTATAGCCGGTGAATCATATTTTCAGGGACTTGTCTGATGGCACTGCCTGTGCCTTTTGTGGTCTGTGGCTGACAGTGCAGGGACCAACAAATACCCTAAATCATTGCAGTTCATGACAGCAATACTTGCACCTGAGATGAGGAGGAGGTCCTGTTCCACAGCAGCACAGATATCTCTCTTTTTTTATTTAATAAATGGTCCAGAAAATGTGTTTTGTCACAGGAATATGGGGTTGGCCAACACACCAAAGGCTTGCGGTAGCCCCTTTGGGGCTGGCGCAATCTCCACAGAAAGGACTGGTTGGAGCTCAGCAGCTCCCTACACGTAGTCAGAAATGATCCCATTGAGTACATTGCTCTCGTTTTGAGCTCTCACATGGGACCAAAAAGACATGCAGAAGTGCTGCTTCCATCTCCCCTCCCTTATGGCTTAGGGTAGGGGAGCAACTGGAGTGCTCAGAAGCATCTAACATCTGCCAGCCTAGATGCTTTTACAACCTCAGACCAAAGGTAGGATTTTGCAACAACCATCTCCTTTTAAATTCAACCCCAAAATTCTTCCTGAGGATTTATTTGGTTATGTTTCAGGCCCGCCTGTGGCCTTTCCTGAGAAACAGGCATGAGAAGAGGTGTACAAGTGCTGAACAAGAATCTCAACTTTTTTAAAAAAAACAAAACTTCAAAGTTGTTTCCTTTGTGCTATTTGAACCAAACAGCAATTTGCTGAGACAAATGACTGGAACATGCCAATGAAACACACATGCAGAAGTTACAGCTTGTTAATATCAGAATATCATCTTTCTGAATGAGGGCCCTTTACAGTGTGAAAAACCTCTTTTGCACCTTTGCATGGCTCAGAAAGAAGCGTTTTCTTCTTTTGGCAAGAATTTAGGTCTATTGTTTAATCAAAAATCACAGAATGGTTTGGGTTGGAAGGGATATTAAAGATCATCTCATTTCCAACTCCCCTGCTACGGGCAGGAACACCTTCTGCTCCAACAGAACACCATCCAACCTGACCTTGAACACTTCCAAGGATGAGGCATCCATAACTTTTCTGGGCTACCTGTGCTAGTGCCTCACCATACCAACAATAAAGAATTTCTCCCTAATATCTGACATAAACCTATCAATTTTTAGCTTGAAGCCATTTCCCCTTATCACTCTTGACAGAATTTCCTCTCCAGCTCTCTTTTAGTCCCCTTTAGGCACTTGAAGGTATTCCAAGGTCTTTCTGGAGCTTTCTCTTCTCCTAGCTGAGCAACCTCCTCACAGGAGAGGTGCTCTAATGATGTTTCATGCTAGGGAACTACAAGATGATGATGATCATCATCATTTATTGGAGGTGGTAACGAATTACTATTTATCATTAATTGGTTTCTGAAAAGAAACCTTTTCTTTCCACTAAGTTTGTTTTTTACTTTTCCTCTGAGGCAGAACTCAATATTTACATGTAGCTCAAACCACTCTTAACTTGATTTCTTGTCTGTTTTTTTTTTTCTTTCAGATAGATTGGTAACTCAACATTTCATGGCATTTTTTACAGCATTTGCAACACTTTTAAAATCTTCACTGGTCCTTTTAAGCACTTGGAAGGCGTTTTTTGTACTTAAAAGATAAATAAAATTTTGTTCCAAAAAAACATTTACACAAAATCTCTTGTACCAGCACCTAGAATTCTGTGTTTGGAATGAGCTGCACAGGATGGTTTGACTTTTGTGTTTTTCAACATTTTTGAAACTGATTTTCAAAAGTAATTACCTGGCCAGTCATGAATATAATTACTTACTTTGTACAGGTAATTGCCATATTTCAATATGAAGTCTCAGGGGTCACTTCTGTTTTATTCAATATGACAGGGCAAAATTCAATTGATTTCCATGGCAGAAGCAGACTAAGAGCAAGTGGCCATTCAATTCTCATTGCTGGATAAATCTTAATTTTTAAATGTGAGGCTTTATTCATCTAAGCTCACTTTACTGGCATGCTTCCAAATTACAGATATCCAGTGCTTCCCTTGAGTTTTGTAAAACTACACCATCACCTCAAACATCTTTAGCACTACTTGTGAAATGCATAAGCCAGTGTCCTGTTGTGCTGGACACAAGATGTGCAGACATCACTCATGACACAAAAAAAATTTCAAATATACATAGATTTTTATTATTCATGTTTTTCTTTTCTCCAAATCCACCCTATCTTATTTATAGCTGAATTTAAGTCTCCATGTTCTCCATGAGCATAGCTCAATTTATTACACCAGTCAATTTAAGTGTACAACCTTATCTGAAATATCAGCTTTACACATAAGATACTTGGGATGAAAAATCAAGAGATATAGGCTTATTTGTTCTTTTCTTTGAAAAGAGCAACAGAGTAAACTTGAAAAGAGGACATCTAAGTTGAATTCTTGACTTTGCCAAAAATTCCTTGTGTTCTCTTGGGAATTAATTTCATTTCTCACTGACTCTGCTTCCTATCATTGAAAGGTTTTTCACTCCTTTTTCTCTCCCATCTATTTAGATCCCTAACACTTCCTTGGCCTCTTGCTGTTTCTAATGATCTTAATACTTCCAGATGCCAGTCTGATCCAAGTAACAACCACAGGTTTCATACAATTTCTGCTGTGGCAGCATGAGATGGTCTAAGTCTGATGGGTTTATACCAAGGTCACGTGGGGCTTTTGGGTAATGAGGTGCTTTGGGAGAAAAAATAAAAGAAACATTACTGCTTTATGAACATTTGTCATCAGCCAAAGCCTATAAACTCTGAATACCTTAGTTTCTCTGCCTGTACAGGGAAAAAAAGAAAGGAAAAAATAATCCAGAAGGACTATCAACAGTTATCCTCTTATTTTCATGAGGATCTCTGTTAATGGATGTGAGCTCCAAATTAAAAAAACAAAACATCAAGAACAGAGTCTAATTTTTCCCATCGTGTGAATTTTGGACTTCAGTTGTAGTAAGATCATAGTCCTTTCCTCTCTGATCCTTAAATCTGGCAACAGCTGCAGTAAGGCTTCTCAAAGCTCTTTGATGACTGAAAAACAAAAACCAGAAAAATTTGACTTAGAAAGTAAGGAAATACTCTCAGGATATAAGGAAGCACTAAAGGAAAAGAAATGGGAGGCAGATTCACATTAATATGTGTGATTTCTTAAAGAGGTTCTCTTTTCAGATTCTCCTCCAAAATGTTAGTCTGTATAATGAATTGGACTAACAAGTATGCTATAAATGTAACAACTACTGTAAAATGTGATAAAAATGATGGGTTAACAATCCACATGGAAAAATAGGGACAAGACAAAATAACAGTGATTTGATCTTTCATGTGAATATTCAGTTCTGTCTGTGATGAGAAATAACATTAATGATGAAACGATATAACTGTCAAAAAATCCTGGGAAAGAAACTTAATGGGAAGGAAAATATTATTCAGACCCCAATGCTGATAATCAGTAAATTATTAACAACTTTGATAAAATTGGACAATTAATATGTAGAAATGCCATAAAAGCATGTAGAGTCTCTAGCATGCAACATGAGCTGTTGCTTAATAATAGAGAACCTGGCTTAATCTAAAACTTTCATAAACAACATCTTTTTATATTGTCCTTTACGTTCAGAAAATTATGCCATTTTTCAAGAGATCTTTTCTTAGGGTGTTAATAACAGAGTAGAGAGTTTTTGAAAAGGCTTTTCAGAGATTATCTTCTCAATTTTTAAGGAGTGACTGCACTTCTTATTTGATAGCAGCAATTTTATTTTTAACTGCATGGAAGTTGCCCTTGGCTATAATAAGGTATATTAAGGATGTAAATATTACATAGGCACATATCTATAAGGGAGTCTGTGGTGCACATGAAGGGTATGTGCAGGTTATTCAGGACTGCTTCTGCTGTTATGCAGATTGATATTGAACTGGCAGCTGAGACACTGTCAGACATCTTTGAAAATGTACATAAGTGGTAATATAAAGGTGATGCATTTCACAGCAAGGCTGCTGCATATTGCCTTTAAGATCCAGAAACACTAATTCAAGTCATGTCCTAGACTCACTCTGATGACACTCCTCATGTCTTATCACTCCAGCTGCAAAGAGTTAAGGGTCCATTAGGCTAGAAAGCCAAAAGAACCCAGCTGTGAGCCTTTGTATGCCTCTGCTTTATGCACCTACTGTAAGGAGACTTCAGAAACTGTCCTAGGGCACTTGCCTCAGGTGAGACTTTGTTTTCATTAGGTAGTGGTGAACATGTTCTTACATGTTACAAGAGGGATATTTACAACACAAGAACCCCTGGTGGGAAAATCTATTCCAGAATAGGTCTGTGCAAGAGAGGATGTTTTCCTGCCTGCAAAAGTCTACTGGTTTGATTTTATAGGAAATTCACAGTGCACATAGGGGCTCACCTAAAAACAAGGGTGCAAAGCAGAATCGCACCTTATGCTTCTTTCATAGAGCTGGTCCCAAAAAAAAAATATTAAATTTTTTTCCCATGGTCTGGCAGGCTGATGGACTGTACAGAATTAACTACAAAAGAGTTAATGGAGAGTTCCAGTGACATCCGATACACAGAGTCACCTGAAATGTCTCAAACAGATTGAATTGCAAAGAGGTCTGATATTAGCCAGCTACTGAGGAAGATATTATCTGTCTAAAAAATACTCCCAGAAATGCAGTCAGCAAGAACTAAATGGTCAGTGAGAAAAAGCCAGTACAGAAGCGACATCCTTCTGTTCCCAGAGGTTTGATTCTCTCCAACTTGTTTTTCCTGTTGAAATGAGACCCAGCTAATAAAGTTCTATATAATGTATTCAGATTCCTGCGGTAACAGCGGATGCTTCTTTATTTTTGCATGACATTTTTTCAAAGTCAGCTTTATGCGTATGATTCCTGCCTGCCAAATAGCTGCCCCATTTGAAATCTATATCTAGCCTGAAACATTTTGTTTTGTCCTTTGGTTGACCGTCTGAGCCAGTGAAAGACATCCTTGTGAAGAAGTGCCCCTTTGCTCTTGTGGTTACCAACACTGTTCCACAGTTTCCAAGGGTGATGCTATTATATTGCTCCAACCACTCTATGCACCCTGTTGAGTAATTTATTGGCCAAGATCCTAACAGTGGAAAGGCCTGTCTAGAATCCTGCTGAATTTTAAAAGGTAGGAATATTGAACTTCATAACAAGCAGCCATTAATGATAACCAACAATATAATTCTTATGGAATTATGCCTTGCATATGCATGAAATTCCCAAGCATAATAAAAAGCAAACGAAAGAAGTTAACCTCTTGTGTGCTGTGCTTCCTGGTGCATAATTACAGTGTAGTGGAAAGAGCATGACCCTGTAGCTGTCCAACATTATAATTAGCATTCCCCATACTGAAGGCTATTGTCTGGAGGACAGTTTTGTCTCTCCTCTATTCTGACTTGTGCAAAATTATACCCTTAAATATGAGTTCATGGCCCTTTCTCAAAGCCAGCCTTTTGTTTTCAGTGTAGCCCCAAAATCAATGGACTGGCAGGATGTGCAGCAGGCACCCACAGGGTCAGTTTGATGCTCATTCACTAGATACATATGGAGCATTGTAAGGATCTATATGATATAACAATGATTTTCCACTTTTCAAATGTAGCCACATGAGATTAGGGTATTCGGCAGAAAAACGCTGCCAACTCTTTATGTCATCCTATTAAGGGTGAGTAGCAGAGTCTGTACATTTTTCTTGGATTACAGAGCAAAAACCTGCTCAAAAATCTTCCTGTTTCTCTTCTCATGTATAAATGAAGCTGTGCATTGTACCTCATTAAAACAAACTGAGGCACCTCATTAACACTCACCAAGAAGTAGTTTTCATGTCAGAATTGTAAGTCTGTAAAATTCTGACAAGAAAAGTTTTACCGAAGGAAAGCTCAATTTAATTAAGATGATACTGACAGGTTTTAGCAAAAGATTAACAATCAGAAGTTCTTATTTTCCCTAGACTGAGGTCTGATGAAAAATCATGATCCTTACCACAATCTGTTTTTTCAGTTGAAAACTTCTGGCATTGTTAATTAAGGGATTTGACTTTTTAAAATTGTTTTTACTGTTATCTTTCTTCTCTTCCAGGTGAATTCCTGGACCTGCACAGGTACAAATGTAACTGTGGGCAGGTTTCCTTAATTTTAATGGTAAAATGAGGAGTCCTATTTTCAAAAGTGAAGTTCATCTAAAGCCCCAAGTGAGCTCAGGCACAGGAAATCAGCTAGGAAAAAAACTGAGATAGATGCACTCTTTATAAAACAATTTTCTCATGGGACCATGACTAGCTCAATGGTGACTAGCACTGTTACAAATGAGGTATTTTTTAAAAAATCTAACAAGGATTTAGGACCAAAAAAATTTAAGATTCCTGTTGTTGAAATATCTTGCCTTAGATTTCTATGTAAAAAAAGGTAATTTTTTTCTTATCATTTTTATTTTTCCTGTGATGGTGGTGTAAGAACACATAAAAAAATAGTTCTCTATACTCCATTTATTTTCAGATTCCCAAATGAGTAGGAGTACCATGGTTCAGACCTCTGAAATGGCCCTCTAAATCTGAGACAGATCTGTTGCTGCCTGACCTGAGGCATTGCTGCTATATGTTACATGTGTACAATTTTATATTACATTTACTTTTTCTGCCCAGAATAGAAAAAAAACACCCATGCCTCACCCAGTTTGAGTATGGTGAATATCTATTCATTCAATTTGTCTGGAACGACCTTTTTGTCCTTAGAAGGCCAAAAAGCAGGCAGCACCTAAAACTGAAATCTACCATCAATTGTACCAGAGAATTACTGACAATTTACAACACGGAATCACAGAATCACAGAAGAGTGATTTTATTGGAAGGGACCTCAAAGCTCACATAATTCCAACCCTGATGCCATGGGTAAGGACACTTCCCACTAGACCGGTTGTTCAGAGCCCCATCCAACCTGGTCTTGGACACCTACAGGAATGGGGCAGCCACAGCTTTTCTGGGCAACCTGTGCCAGAGACTCATCAACCTCACAGTGAAGAATTTCTTCCTTATAACCCCCTTTCTGTTGGAATGCATTCCTCCTTGCCCAATGACTCCATGACCATCTCAAAAGACCCTCTTCAGCTCTCTTCCAGCATGTTTTTTTCACTGGAACTAGAAGCTGTTCTAAGGTCTCCCCAGAACTTTCTTTTCCAGGCTGAACAAGCCTAACCCTCTCAACCTTTCCTCATAGCAAAGTGCTCCAGCCCACTGAGTACCTTCATGGTCTCCTCTGGATTCCCTCCAGCAGGTGCACCTTCAGGTTCCTTAGGCTGTGCATCCTCTGATGAGCACGATCATGCTCCAAAGGATGCTGAGGTGGTGCTCACCATGTCAATGTTATCCAGAGTCAGGGCTTTAGACCATGCCAAAACCATGCAGTGGTTCTTTGTAAAAGGGGTATGGCTAAAGGAGCCCCACTTTTACCTGGGTTATCCAAGCATGTTAAAGGTTAAAAGACAGAGTCTGATCACTGACACTCTTCCCTTGTGTCGTGTCTATTTTGACTCATTTCCCATTCTACTAATAGCCAGAGTTGAGTGAAAAATTTGTGCAAAGTAATTAATACAATAAAATTTAGCCTCTTTTCCTAATTTGCAAGCAAATAATGATTTTTTGAGTAAATTTTTATTTGAATTTATGAAATGCATGCTGCACATGCTGCACAGCTGAACACAACTCCACAGGTATATTAGATGATCAAGTTCTGGAAGTTCACATATACTTAATTGTATACTGTACACATATACTTTAATTGTAGCTAATTAACTAGGAGTTTTAGGCATATTTTCTATGTGAAGGTTGAGGAACAAGCTGTACAACTATCCGCTATTTTTCTTCTTTATTTCTGAGACTGGTGCCTTACAAATTTATCCAAGTCCATAAGGTACAATGAGCTTATTTTTCCTAGTTTGTGTTTTAGTTTTTGCTCTGAAGAGTGAACCATTCAACCAGTTGTAATTTTTTTTATTGAAATAGGTAATTTATTTTTAATGTTCCTATAAAATCTAATAGCTTTTTTTCTGTTTTCGTAACACATGACTTGCACTACACTTACGCACAGCCCATATGGCTGGCACTACACTAGAATTTTTACTATAAATTTATTTTAAAAAATTACCTGCTCAGCTAATTGAAAAAATGTTTTTCAATAAATTGACCTCCGTAACAATACTTCAGTTTCCTCTTTATTTGGAATCCAAGATTTTTAAAAAATTATTTCTTTTTATTCTATCAGTTGTGCTTCCATATACTTAGACAAGCAATATGTTAATGACAAGGAAGTCAGTATTGTGAGATTTTCATAATTTTATATTAAATACATAAATACCTCTTGTTCATGAGAATTTTTAGCTATTGCATAAAGGGGCTTTTAAGTCATATACCCAACCGTTCCCAGATTTGCTTCTTTTATACAGAGAAAAGAACTGATATTAAGTTTGTTTCCATTATTCAGTGCCAACTGAAAAAACAAAAATATTGACCTGGTATTTAGCATCTGAAACACTCCCAGCATTCCCAGTCTGCTGCAGAAGTTAAATGTCTGCTTTTCCACTGTGCAACGCAGAGAATGTGGTGGGAACAGAATAGCAAGGCAACTCAGCTGGAAAATATCTCAGATAGACGAAATATTTGTTGAGCAGTTTTCTCATGTGAATATGCCTCTGGTTGGTATATGCCAGTCACCTAGTCCATGGCATTTGTTTTATCTTCTGTCTCAAGGATTTATTCTCAAGGAAAAACTGCTGTGTAAGGCATCATAACTGTGGAGACAACAAAGCAATATTAGTTTTAAAAAGAGCTCTATCTTTCATAAGGCTAACAGACAAAGAGTCAAGTTTTAATATTCTCAAGGGTCCTTTTTTCAGATAAGAATTTTATAACAAAGCAATGTTAAGGCAGGTTCCCTTTCTTCTTCTCTGTTAGACTCATATTCATTATTGCCAACAAGACATCATTTTGCATTTTTTAAAGATGCAGACATCAAATATGATCGTGTTGAATTTAAAATTAATAACAACAACAACTATATTATTAAAAAACATGTTTTCCCCAGATGTGCTGATGTCTCAATAGAATCTTTGTGCAGAAAAGGAAATAAGGCACATATAAGTGTTTATCAGCTCTGCAGCTTACAAAACCAATGTCCTGAATAAAGACAGCAACATATCCACTGGGTGTTATCTGATCAAAAACATTCCACAAGTACGAATAAAAGCTAGGAGGAAAAAGAGCCATATAAAGATGAGATAGATGAGAAAGCAGCCACATTAGAAAAGCATCTCCTATTTAAACAGTCAGGTTTTAAAAAAAGACAAAATGAGAGCTAAGTGAATACCCCCTTAGGGTTCATATTCTCACAAATGGGTCTCTGAATCAGATAAAGATACATAATGATTCTGTTTTCTAGCATGAAGTGGACACTTACCTCTATGCAGAGCATATTTGGAGGTTTGTGTGGACAAAATAGAGAGCTAAGCCAAAAAAGGTGTGCAGGCAGCAATTTAATTCAATAAATATTACAATTAATGTTGCAAAATTAAATAATATTGACATTATGAAGAGAAAAAATGCTGTATACTAATGCACAATACCTGTGCCATCCTAATTTACTCTTGACCTACATTGAGTAAAAACAGCATCTGTGTGTTACTCATCCAGTGGATGTAGCAGTAACACAGTGCAGGACAGAGGGTGTCTCTCACATGCTGACAAAATTCCCATGTAAACGTTGCTCAGTTAATGACACTTTCTTCTCCAAGATGACCATTCTGGAGAGTCTTTCAGTTCTTATTTATAAACTCCTTTTTTTTCTCTGGCCGTAAAGGTTTGATAAATAGCTCTGTCACTACTGAAATTGAAGAGGCTGGCTCATTTATGCATCCTCTTTGGCTTACTTTCATGCCTAAGGTGTCAATTCCTCATGAAAATTTTCGGGGCAGGGGCAGACGTGTAACATCACTCTCCCATCTATGTTCTTGGGTTTCTGGAGAACCACCCTAGCAGAATATTTAGATGGTTTGTTAACTCTTACCACAAAATATATACATATTTGACAGGCTATTTTTTTTTACATATTAAATTATTGAGCTTTATAGGTTACAGTTTTATATACAATCATTTGCTTTTGAACAATTTACAATCAAAAATTGCTGTTAAGTTTATAACAAAACAGAATTATAGAACAGTTTACAATAAAACAGAAACACTTGCCACATTATTTTTTTTAATTCAGTGCACTTAAAAAAAGTTACGATGTAAAATACAAAGCAGCATTAGTGCTGGAAACACCAGAACAGTTTCAACATTTGACTTGCCAAAATGATTTTCCAGGAGCTGTTTCTAAGTTAAAAAAAAAAATCCTTTGCAGGAAAGATGAAGAGGGAAAATCACTAATTGTGAGAGTGGAAATCAGTCCTGAGTAATTCTTATTTAATTCTAAATCTTTCATTTGTACAATATCATTTTACTGTATACTTTAAAAAAAAATTAGTAATCTCTTCATGTGCTTAGAGGAGCAGAAATGTCATTGATACAACTAATTAAATACACTGGGAAGAACAATATGCTTGGATTGGCCACAATACCAAATGCATCCATGGTCTTAAATGCAATGGGAATTACCTACCTATGTGGAAAAGCATGAATCATAGAACCATAGGATCGTTCAGGCTGGAAAAGACCTTTAACATCATTGAGTTCAACTCTTAACCCAGCACTGTCAAGAGTAATAACCAAGGTCCCCAAGTGCCATCTAAACACCTTTTAAATCTTTCCAGGGATGGTGTCTCCATTACTTCCCTGGGCAGCCTGAGGGAGCTGTTTTGAGAGAAGTTGGTGATTTGGATGGGTGCAATAGGCTCCTTACCAAAGCTCAAAGTGATCTCAAACATGTGGTCTTGTGATTATTATGGAATCCATGTGATAGTCATGACCAGCTTGCTTAAAGCAAATTCAGTGGGAAGCAGGACAAGACAGCAGAGCCAGGCACTCCTTTTCAGACCAAATTTAAATGGCCTTACAAGGAGGGCACAGCTGCTTGTAATGAAGTGTTAGCAGTCTACAGTGGAGTTGTACCCACAAAACTGTTTGTGACAAACTCCTTAGCAAAGTCATAGAATCATAGAATAATTTAGATTGGAAAAGACCTCTAATAGCACCAAGTCCAAACATTATCCTCATCCCTTTCAAGCCCACCACTGAACCATGTCCTTAAGCACTACATCTACACATTGTTTTGAAGACTTTCTGGGGATGGTGCCTCTGCCATTGCCCTGGGCAGCCTGTACCACTTCTTTGGTGAGGAAATTTTTCCAAACTATGCCTCCCCTGGCTCAACTTCAGATTGTTTCCTCTTGACATCTCACTCGTCACTTGGGAGCAGAGACCAACTCCCACTTGGCTACAGCCTCCTTTCAGGTAGTTTTAGAGAGTGAGAAGTTTTCCCCTGAGCTTCTTTTTCTCCAGGCTGAACATGTGCAGCTCCCTCAGCTGTTCCTCATCAGGCTTGTTCCCCAGACCCTTGCCCAGCTCTGTTGCCATTCTCTGGACTTGCTCAAGGATGTCAATGTCTTTCTTGTCATGAGGGGCCCAAAACTGAAACCAGAATTCATGCTGATGGCCTCAACATATTGCACTGAAAACTGCAGAGAATGGAATGGTTTGAATCCACACTGTGCAAGCCAAGATGTGTCGAAAAATTCCTCAATTTGTAGCCTTCTCTTGGCAATATAAAAACCATTTTGAAGCACAATAACTTGTGTTGTAAGTAGGTATCTATGGATGGCAACAAAAATCAAAGGCAGTCTAATTCAGCGTGGGATAGTGTGGACACCTTCACAGGGACACCACCACCATAGGAGCAGGACATCAAAGGTGACCTGTTGAGTCTGTAAGTCTGTCTCCATTTTGCATCTACCTGTGTAGACAGGTACCAGATGATGTCAAAGATACTTGACCAAATCACAATTTTCAGTTCTACATACTAAACAACATACATAGGTGTCTCCTAATGTACTAACTTAATCCTGCACCTCTTCCAGCTCCCTGTTTTCAAGACATCTAATTTAGGAGTGAGTGTGGAATTGCTCTGAAGTTTTCTCTGTATGTTGGGGATGACGCAGACGGTCTCTAACTCCTACTTATTTTCAGTGATATGCGGTTTTTTTAAGAAAAAAAACTTAGTAGGGTTTACACATCTCAGGACACATTTGCTTTGCGTATCACAGACAGCTGGTAGTGTAAGTGCAGTTAGTTATACTCATTAGATTAATTTTATTTTATTCCTATAGTATACTTACAGCACACCAGACCAGTTACAATTTTTTCTCCTGACAAAAAACGGGGAAGGGAAAGGCATTGTAAGAGAGAAAAGGAGAGCAAAATTGAATGGTTGTTACAGGGGTCAGCATTCGGTCCCTGACATGGTAAGGGAAGGAGGCACCAGCTCTGAACTTTTATACTTCTTCACAAATTATTCCGCTTTGCCTGCAGCCCATGAAACTGCAAGTCACCAACCTGTGATTCTCTACCCCAGAGCCCCAAGGGCCTAGGGGCTGCTATTTTTTCCACAGTTTAACTCATGACAGTTCCTCCTTCATGTTGCTCCCATCAGAAACTAGGGAGGAGTTTTTTTCTAAATAACAATTAAAAGACTGTGTTTTCTAAATTTAGCTCTCACTTGCCTTTGTTCTCTAATACAATGTAAAGCATGGGTACCTTGACACTTAAAAAGAATCTGTAGAGGACTACTTCATCTGAAGATATTACCAGGCTAATGATGCCTGAACCTCTGCAATGTAAGACCTATTTTTCAACTGTTTATGGCCCTACCAAATACATTTGGATTAATCTTTTCTCTGTGAAGTGTGTTCCATTTTATTTTCCTTGCCAGGGATGTGAGATGAGTTGTCTGTGTGCATCTGGAAATCTTAATCAGTCCAGTCACCTTTCATAAAAGAACAAAGAAAACTGTTTTAAGAAACGAGAAATATGAAGGAAGTATTATAACTGGCAACCCTTGGCTCAAAGAAGCAGCTATTACTGCCTCCTGCAGGTCCTCCCACAGCTGTAACCCCTGCCAACTCGTGTCTAACTTGGCTTGTAGTCAGTGCTGGGATACTCAATTGCTTTGAATCAGTGTTGATGACTGAGATAAGGCAAACAACATGAAATGCTGGATATTAAAGATAGAAGTTCTTTCGGTATGTACTTGCCAAATATTGCTGATGCACCTGTTTTATGTTCAGAGTGGGAAAACAGACAAAAAGGAAGTGGCTAGCTTTGAAAGAGAAGCAGTGCTTTCAGTTTCTGAAAATAGCCCAGATACAGAACTGGGTAATAAGAATACATTACTGAGTAAATGTGTGTTTGAAATGCACTTGGGCATTTTTCCTCTGTCACACACACATAGTATATGCAATGTTTTCAGAGAATAAATTCATTTTCATGAGCCTGGAGTGCTTCTTATCTATATCTACCACTGGCAGAGTCAAGGTGCTTCTTGGTGATAGTGGGCAAAGGTTTGCAAAAAAGCCTGTGGTGAAATCCATTGTATGAATTGCCCTTTTCCCCAGTTTTCACTGCAGTTCTCACACAGATATAATGGAGAAGACTCAAGATGCTATTGCACACAAGCTAACATTCTCTGGCATACAGATTTTCTAGGCAACACATTAATTTTCTCTGAACTTGACAGGAACACTGGCAGAAACTGCACTGCAGGTGGGGAAATTATAACAGGTCAGAAACTTGTAGGTACGTTAGAGAGTAGAGGAAATGTTGGTCACTGGTAAAAGAAACCTCCATTAGAACATGAAAGTCTGCAATATCCTAGGATGTTAGGGATGAGGAAAAAAGCATTCAGCATGTGACATATCTGCTCTTCTTTGCTGGCCAAATCCAGTTAGATGGTACACAAAAGTGTCTTATAATGAAGTGAACAAAGATTTTCCACACCTACTAGGGTGGCAACCCTGGAGCTATGAAAGAAAAAAAGGAATCTCTTAGAAACCACAGAACACTTGTTAGTACTTTAAAAGATTGTACAAGCCAGGAGAAAAGGTTTTTATGTTGGCTAGTTGAAAGAGAAAATAAAACCTTTTTTTTCTTCTCAGTTTGACCATGAGTCCTTCTGAGCAAAGTAGAATCTTTGCAACCAGTGATTCCAGTTATAGGGGTAAAAAAGAGCATGAAATCTGTGGAACTTACACTAGAAAAGGACTCTTGATTCATTCCCACACATGGATACCTATACTCCAGTACATAATGGAATCACAGCATTTTATCTGCAGGTAAATACAGAGGGATAAGGTAAATGTGGTGATTCCTCTGCCTTATAAACCAAAAAGAATGATAAAGACTGATTACTCTGGTGGGTGGACTGCCTGGTGCTGAGATTTCAAGCCTGCTAAGCAAGCAAGTTCCTGAGCCTCTACACAGCACATGGGAACCATGTGAGGGAGGATTGAGAAGGAGAAAGGACAAATCCCCAGAGACAGCACTTGAATCATTAGAACTGTTGATCAAGCATAACATTCACAGGGTAATGTCAGCACTGTGGGACCAGAAAGGAAAGCAATGTTGGTGGTACTGCTGCTCTTCCACTGCAGCTATTGAGCTCTGCTGAGAAGAAAGTCCAGAGAAGATTAACACACCAAAATTTTGAGTCTCTTGTAAAACCTTACCTTTCCCTCTGAGTTAAAATCCTACACAATTTGATATATTAATAAACATTCATTCCATGAATTTTAAAAGTAAGAATCTGTTTTCAAAAACACAAGCAGCATCTGGACATGTTACATGTAGAAAATTAAATAAATAGCCTTGAAGAAAAATATTCAATTTAGAACAGAGATATGTCTAATGTTTGGAACACCAGGGGCCATCTAGACTCCAGACTTTGCCATCTGAGGATTCCTCTAGTGCTCAGGACTAGGGCCAAATTTGGGATCAGTTTGCTTTGTCAATATGGATGTTTAAATGCTATTCTCTGGCTATGTTCTAATTTCCAAAAGGTAGAGAAATACAATATAATACTGGAGACATTAGAAGGCATTAATTGCCATGCCTTTGGGATGTGTGTTGCAGTCTGTACAAAAGTACCACACACACTACCACTTTAAATTGCCAGCTCCCAACAACTACTAAAAAGAATGAATTAACACTTTTGAAGATCTTCTGCGTGCTTGACCCAGCTCTCAGACTGTTCTTCAGTGGAGGGTGTTTTGCTAAAAACTGTTACAGATGAAGAGAGCAAGGATGATATTCTCCCACATGTATCATCCTACAGACCACATTCCCTATTCCTGATGCTGAGTTGTATCCCCAGCTTGGCCCTGAACTCTGCTTGTGTTATGCTAGCAAGACAGCAGGTATTCCTGGAATAAAGAGAAAAAAAGCTGAAAACAACTCTTACCTGTGACCTGGAATGAGGTTTGAATAAGGCTTTTTTTCTAACATGCACAAGAAACAATAGAACTAATAGGTGAGGGTTTTTTTATATTTGAATTCTTTGTATCTGGGGTACTTTAGAGAATCCTGTAGCACTGCGGAGGTGTGAGATCCAATGCAAGCTGGGGATTTGGGGATGATAACGATCAGCAGGCAGCATCTCTATTTGGAACCATAAGGAAATCCCACAGAGAGACAGACAAACGATCCCTACAGATCAACCCCTTGATATCACCAAGGCAATACTAACCCACTTTATCTAAGAATCCAGATTCCTCAGATGTCCTATGACACTGAGAATATGAGGTGTGGAATAGTTCAGATTGTGACTTAAATTGTCAAATTGATTTCTAACTTTTACATGTCAATTTTGTCTGCATTACTACCTTGGACATTCAGACATGTTTTTTAAGACAGTAATTTGAAAAAGAAAAAGCTATTTTTATAGAAATCTGAAACATTCTAATGTTCAGATAACTGATTGTTGTAGCTAAAATAGAACCAAAGTGAAATCAAATATTCTCTCTCTTAACAAGCACGCTGATAAAAGATCACTTGCAAGGGTTTTTAACATAAAAGACTAAAAAAGCCTAAAAAACTTGCTGTCACTTTAGAGAAACACAGTCTCCTCTGAGCCTTGAGTGACTTCTCTGAGTCTTGAGAGACTACTGACCACTGTATATTTTGCCAACAGACATGGCTAGCATAGCATATTATCAGGATCATCTGCCTTTCTTTGTAAAGATCTTAAAGCCCTTGTGGATCATGCCAACCTCTTCCTCTGCCATGTCTTTATTTGCCAGCGGGCTGAATTATTCACTGCCTACAATCTGAGTTTGCAGAAGTCCTTTCAAAGAAATAAAAAACGGGGTCAGTGAAACTAGTGCAGGGAGAATGAGGGACAAGATTTAGTCCATGACACATGCTGGGAGGCACTTGAAGATTCTTGGATTTTGTTGTGGCAAACAATCTTTGCTACTATACAGCAGAATAATCTTTAATAATGATGATAGCTAGTTAAGAGCAACACCAAGTACAATGAAAGAATAAGTGGAATGGAAAAAGCTGAGGAATTTAAATCCTCCCCGTATCTGTGAGTAGTGGTTAGGATCAAGGTATTACTCCAGAAAACTCCCTTGACACTGCTTGTTATTTCAACTAGGAAGATTTCTTTTACAATTACACTTTATTGATGGAGCTAGCAGGGTCAGAGGAGGTAGCATGAGAGATGAGAAACAACCATATGTGACAACCTCCAGGAAATTATTTACATGTGCAAAGCAAAAGGTTTCCAAAACTAAGAGCAGTGCAAGCTTGACAAACAAGTATTCAAGCACAATTGTTCTGAAAGCTGGGCTGCCTCAGACAGGCACCCCCAAACCAGAATAGGGGCTTCTGTGCAGGTAAAGGTCAGAATTTGGCTTGGTGTGGACAGTGGTAGAGGGAAGAATATGGGACACTATCTTTCAGTTTGGGGTCACATCCAGTCGCAAATTTTAGTAAATGTCCATGCAGGGAAGCATTAATAGCTGTAGAATGCACTGATCTTAAATGACAGTGGTGCATGTAACTGCCTCCAACTCTGACACACACACAGTCTCTGGAGCAGTCTGCAATGCCATGGCCACTTTTCCTGAGCAGGAGTAGTGTTCAAAAAGGATTGAATATTTAAAATTAAAAAAAAACTGCTTTCAAGCAGTCTAAACTTAAAAATTATTATCATGTAAAAGGGCAGTAAGAGTAGGTGTTTACCTGTCAGTTTGCTCTATCGAAGACAAGAGCCTATCTCTGCTCTTTCATGTACTGACTTTAAAAAAAATTACATGGGAAAAAAAAGGCACCAACAAAAAACACAACATCTTTGCTACAGAGACATTTTTAACAAGTATTCCAGAAAGAGCACCAGCTATCAAAAAGGCTGCCAGGACCAGAAGGAGCCATCAATCGAACAAGTTTACATTTCAAAGTTTTTTGAGAACAGTGAAAATGCCTTTACCCTTCTTGATGGGAAAACTACAGTGCTATAGGAAAGTAGCTATTTGCTACTTCTTACTGAAACACATTTATCTGAAGCAGCCCTTTAACCCTAGGAATGTTGCTAGAATGACACACACACATACACACGCACATATATACATTAAGTAGCACTCCTGAGAGTTCTGCTCAGAGCTGCTTTGAGACTGTGGAATCAGTCTGCTCTCTTTTCCCTTTGTATATGCCATTGTTCAGCTCCAGAGCTTATCTTGGATAATAGAAATGAACTGGTTAAATTTTTTTAAACCCTTTCTTGACAGTATTTACGAGATGGCAGAATGCATCTGTCTAATTTTGACATTTATCAGATAATTCAGTCAAGTTCCCTCCTGTGACACAGCTTCATTCCCTCTAAAAGAATCTGCTGCAAACAAAAGGCCACACTATATTGTACAGCATCACTGCTCCCAGATGTTTCAAAATTAAACTGTTAAGCCTTCCTGTCCCCGTAAAACCTGGAAGAGAACAAAAAAAAGGTGGAGTGACTCTTAACAAGCTGTACTTTCTGTATTTCTGCTACTTATTTCTTTCTGCTTGATTTTTTTCTGAGTCATTTGAAAATGATTAGGCAGCTCAAATAATTGTTTCCTGGGTATATTAGCAGCACTATAATTGTCATGTTTAAAGCTAAAGTTGGTAAAGACTGCAGTCTACTCTGGAATATTCAAACTTCCTATACACAGGAGCTCACAGATAAATGTTTTGAAACTTTTGTTACTAGTTTCCCTAGTAGTTATTTTCTTTGTTTCTTTGTCAGGACCCCAGAAGGATTCAGTCTGACTGTTCTTCACCACACAATGGCACTGCCTGAACTCTGGATGGAAAGGTTGTCTTGCCTTTGGCCAGCATTTTGCAGTCACTACCATACCATGGCTGTTGCATACTCTCTTCTGGGTGGGAAGGGTGCATGACAGGCCTTTATTCCTGTCTACATGCAGAAAAGAACAGATACTACCTACAATGACATATTTGTATGAGCCTCAGACCGACTTCTTGAAATAAAGTATACTTGGTGTAATTTATTTGGAGGGGGGGAGACAGTTATCAGTTACCATGCCAACGCTCTTTGTAAATACCATTGGTCTTCAATGAACTCCTTTTGACCCACTGGTCTGAGGTTGCTGCTGTGTGATGTACATAATTCTCTCAACACTGGTCCATTACTTCTGCTCAGGGTTGGGGGTCAAGCCTGTAGTGTAAAGTCAAAGAGAATTAGCAGCCCTATCAATAAGCAGCTGCAGGACTGCAGTCCAAATGATAGATCATAAAAATCCAAGGAAGATGAATAAAATGTGAAGGAATATGCATGTGTATTCTATAGTTTGAGCAGCTGCTGTGGACTATCAACATCATCAGGAGATCTCAGTGCATTAGCATAAATTCAAATGACAAATGCACAGTGCTATTCAGAAACTCATTAATTTGCAATGGGTGCAGCGCTCATGGCACATTAGTGAAAAATTCAAATGTCTTTGTAACATTGTGAGTTTAGTTGTGGGACCTAAGTTGCTAAAATGAAAACGTGTGCAATTTTTTAGCAGTTTATTAAATTATGAAGTGTGATGACTATATCTGTGCATCTTTTTAAGCAGATGAGGTCCAGTGTGCTCCAGCACCAAATTGCATAGTTTGTGTTGAAATCTCCCTGTCAGACAAATTCCGAGCTGGAGCTGAAATATCAGCTAGGTGATGGCTGCTGCAGCATGCGGGCTGAGATCTCCCCCTTCTGGGTGAATGGCATTGCCACTGAGAAAAAAGAAAATTCGGTTCTTTCAGGGATTCTTCTTTGTTATTCCCCTGTCTTGTCTGCTGCATTAGCCACTGGTTGTGTTTTATGAAGTTTAGAAGAGACATGACAGCAGAAATAATATAATGCTGTATTATTATGTGTGAGCATGATGGCTTCCTCTGTCATTCCTCATGCACAACCATAGCCTTTACATAGCCTTTACATGTAGGATAACTTAGACATGCAGTACATGAAAAGTCTTAATTGGGAATAACACATCTTAAGCTATAGCTTTTTATATCTGCAAAAAAATTGAGAAAGAGAACGTTTACATTTTTATACGGGGAACAACCCGTCCATAAGACTCTTTCATACCATTGAGATCAAGCTTGCAATTATAGCGTCTGACAACTGAAATACAGCCCAGTGGTGTTTATCCTCAGTGCTTTGACTCTGCCGTGTGTGTGCAGCTCTGACACACTGCTATATCTTTCCAACCGCAATGAACACTGTGAACTCTACTGCATATTTTAGCTTCCTCTTGGACCTCTAACGATATCTTTTTCTGGCCCTGAGTTTACATGTTTTTCTGTCCACCTGGCTGTCACAGCTAGTGTGGGTTTCCTTTACCAGAAAAAATATACTTTAAGGTAATTGCTAGTACTTTTTCTCAGGAATAAAAACCTTAGTTTTAAAGCACAGAAGCCACAATAGCTAACTGTAAAAAATAGCTTATATTTTCAAAAACACTAGGGTTTAGCTATACAACCTTTGGAAAATATTGAAGTGATCTGATTTTTGGAGACAGGGGAATTAGCTGCCAGTTACATGTCCAAACCCATCAACTGCTCTGGAACATTTTAATGTCTCTGTAAAATGAAATAATATTTAATATATACACCAGTCATTAGGTAGTACAATAATAAGAGCCTTAATAAGGTTTGCTACATCTCTCAGCATATGTCACACCTCCAAATAAAAGGCAAGCCGTTTATCACTCTTGTTCTCATCTGTGACATGCCACCTCCCATGTAGGCTATGGTATGTCACAGCTCAAAAAAACCACAACCCCATAACAAAAAAAAAAAAAAAACCCAGAAAATAAGAGAATGTGGGGAGGATCACATTCCTCTTAGCCTTTTAGAGTTTTGATAATCATGATGCTTGCTAGGTGACCTGAGCTGCCAGTGAATTACAAGAGCATGTGGAAAGTGCTTTGCCCTATCCACGGAAGCAAGAAAAGAATCATCACGTCACCAAATTAAGACTACAAATCACTATAAACTGGCTTAAAGCTATGGTTTCCAAATCCCACAAATGGATTAGGAATTTTGCCTGACCTCAGCTTCCACCCCCTCCAAAAGCTTTAGAGGTAGATATCCAGTGTGCGATCATAAAAACTGAATGAGCCTCCCAATAGAGTCAGTTGAAGCTTCATACCCTACCATCACACCATCACACATATTCATTAACCTTGCCAAAACCTGACCTGAAAAACTACTTGGATCTGAGCTACTGGAAGCACAAGAAAGGATTTTGAGAATGAGAGGGCAGAGAAAATGGCTAGGGGTTATGCCAGCAAAGGATGTGCCTGGGTGTACAAATGCTGGGATTGATTTGGAGCCATAGGTTTCAGCCATGGAAATGCTAAAAATCTGGAGCAACATGCAAGACTGGACTTACTCTTATTTTAGACATAGAAGGGCAAACATTCAGCCACAAAGTCTGCTCTGGGGGTTGATAAGAGCAAGGCGCCAAGAACAAGCAGACCCATATCTTCATGGCCCCTTAGGGTGGGAGAGCCCAGCAACCACCCCCCAACTTTCCTTTCTCCTTTGCAACTGAAATTCCCATTTTAAGCAACAGAGCAGAGCCTTAACACATGGCTACCAAACATCCTACATACAGAGTCACTGTCTTAAGCAGAGCTGATGGAACAGCTAAAGGTCCCTGTCTAGCAAAGAAATACTTTAGTGGCCTTTAGATGCCTCTGTCTCTCAGTCATTTCTTTCCCTCCCTTCTGCCCAGGACAAGACCAGAGTCAGTTGCATGGTGCCATGGATGATTGCCTGATTTGATTGTTTGTGCCAGCAGGACTCTAAAGTTTAAATGACAGCCATGGGATCAGAGGAGCCTGGAAATTAACTAGTCACCCTTCTCCTCCCACTATCCACAACAAAAGTGCTGAGGGTTGAGTCCATTAGCTAAATGTCACTCACCCTGAATTCTGTGGAGAGATGAAATTTTATTTTCTGAGTAAATCTCAAAAGCCCAGTTAAACGAAATAGGGCACAGGTGGTATTTCTTATGAGAAATAAGTTTCCTTCATTAGCAGGCAGCATTGGACAGTAGGCCTTGGTTTGAAATATAGCACCTACTCTCTGCAAGCAATTGCACAGGTTTCCAAGTGCATTTGATATTTAGGCATCAACAGAGAAAGTATTTTGTGCCTAATCAAGAAGACAGTCAAAAGAAAAGCTTCTTGCAAAATTGCAAGAAACTGAGTTCCATACTGCAAAAGGTTTTGCTTTTGTTTCAGAAAAGACCACATCTCTTTTTCACTTTGGGTTTTTGTGGTTCTCCTATATCACACCACTTAGGAGGCAACTGCTCTGGACTGCATTTCCAGAGGTGACACTGATTTCAGGAACATATTCCAGGAGAGTTACCTCATAAATGGTCAAGTGACTGTCTGTGTAGAAATGGGATTCCAAAAGGGAAGTCCTGTCTTAAAATCCTTCAAAATTATTATTAACTGCAGAAGAATCCTAGCAGAGGGCGTTTGGTAAGAAAAATGGAAATTTAGATTATGTCTGCATGCTGGCAGAACCAGTGAACTCCCTCCTCAAAAAAATCTGATCATTGGAAAAACTCTGCTTTGAGTTTTCAAACCAGTGAAAATCCAGTCTGTCTGTCAGTTTCAAAAGTAAAACTTGGTCCAAAGTCGTTAGGAAAAGGAAGGTGATGATATTCTTAAGCTTATGACACTGTTTGTGTTAACATCTTTCTTTTTTTTGTGCAGAACATGTTTGTATTTCAATTGACAAAGTATTTACAATGAGAAGAGACATACTCACCACCAAGGGCAATTAATTCTGGGTTATAAATCTTGTATTTCAGAACAGGCATGAATAATTCAGTGTTAGGTTGTTTAAGTGTGTTTTGTAAAATAGAGCTGCAGCTTTTGTTTTTCTTGAAAGCTTCTGAGGAAAAAAAAAAGGTTATTTTTGGTTTTTTTCTTTGTCTTTTCACCCCTGGGGAGATCAGTGGCCTTTTGATGTGCCACACTGACCTGCGTTTCTTGCTTTTCTTCCACTAAGTTGAAGAAAATACAATTTAAAATGGGAGCATTAAGGAGTAAGGAGTTTCGCATTATCCCTGTGTGTCATAGCATATTGAAGAGGTTGTGGTGCTTCAGATTGCTTTAATCATGACCAGCATTGCTGGACTGTGAGCTTTTATGATGCTGATGAGCAGAAGTGTCCCCACATGTGCACTTTTTTTTTTTTTTGAGCGCAAGTCTAACCCAACAAATGAATTTATGTAGCTGAAGGGGAGGTGCATGTGAGGTGTCTCTCCATCTCTTTTTCAGGTTAATCATTACCTTCGTGCTGCTCTATATTTAAACCTAAAACAAAAAGCCTGGGTGACTGCTGGATGACTGCCAAATTTTACCTAAAACTTTCTTTAGCACCCAGATTGAAGAGACAGCAAAAAAGAGAATTTTTTTTTCTAATCTTTGCAAACTAGTGGCATTGTTGAACTCATGTACAAACCATTTATAGTCCCTATTAATGTCTGGGTCAGCTGGGCTGTGTCAGGGAGAAATTTCATTATGGCTCCATCATGGTCTTCACAACTTTTGTATGTCAAGTCATTCACTGAGAAGTACTTTAAATCAAGAAACAACAGAAAGCCAGGAACATTACAGCTGACAGGTGTAAACCATCTCAAGTGAGGTAGTAAGGCATAAGCTCAGATAATCAACATCCATAATGCAAACATAGAGTTGAGGGGACTTGAGAATCCCACTAAAAATATTTTCGCACACCAGGGCAGGCACGGCCAAATGTACCAGTCTTGATAAGTATTGTGTGCTGAAAAGCAAACCACCTCAAATGGGTAATATGGGAAACTGCCACGTTTTTTTTTTCAGTATGTGCCTAAAACCTCTTCAAGGGGTTAAATCTTATGGTACTTCTGTGATAGCTGAGCCTTCTCAGTCTAGGCCAATAACCACTGGATAGCTAGCTGGATGTAATCTCTGTATCTGTCCAGACCTCTGCAGTCAGAGAGGGAACAATGTATGGTGCAGCTTAAATGCTGGATTTTCACACTTTTTGCATAAACTCCTTTGTGCAAGAAACCAGTGGCATTTCTGAGAAGGAAGGAGAATATGTGCACATATTCTCTATCATGGCTCATTCCATGTCCAGCTCACCTAAACCTTTTCCTGGGGGCTTCCATATAGAGGTATAGAACTCTTTAGTTTGGAAACAACCTCTAAGGTCACCAAGTCCAACCATTAACCCACCACTGCCAGGTCCATCACTAAACCATGACTCTAAGTGCCACAAGGAATAATATATGCTTGCATGAGAGCACAGCCCAGGAAGGTTACAGAATAAATATGGAGCAGTGTTTTCAAAATAGTCTTTCATATTTCTATAATGAATAAGAGACTATGGCAGTAGATGGGGCAAGCTCCACATCAGTTTTATGACATGGGAAAAAGACAAACAAGAAGATCAATACCGAATATTTAAAGCAAGACTGCTTGCAAGGTTAACATGATTAAGGGTTATGATTCAAACAGAAAAAAAGAACCAACACTTCTCTTTAGAAAAAAGTACGAAAGTATATCTTAACTGTTACCCCAATACTTATAAGGTTTACTTATTGTTTTCCCTAGACTGATAAGCCTTGAGCAAGATCTTGGTTGCTGTAGTGTGTGGCAGTGTAGAGCAGACTTGTTTTCTCATTAGCCCTCCGTATTTCTCCTCATTTGTGGAACTACATGAGAACATCTGAGTGAAATGCCCAGACCTCATGCATCTTAGAACTGCTGACTAAGGATGGATACACCAAGTGCCAGGAGAGTGTGGGAAGGAAATAAATTGAAAATTAGCCAGTGAGAAACAGAGAAGAAGGCATTTTTACTGCACTATGTTTACAACTTGTACTTTCCCAGATCCTAAAAAATCCACTGTTTTGCCTACATGTCTGTAAGATATTATAGTTTGCCATGCATGTCATGCACAGTTATTAATGTAATAGTTTACCCCAGCAAATGTGTGCTGAAATTCAGGTTTAAAATTGCCTGTAAATTCCAGAAAAATGGAAGATTTAATAAAAGGTTCTGCAAATTACTAAAACTTGATAGTTAATTTGAAGCCTGCCTCTTTTTACTGCTTTTATTTCTGTATGACAGTATTTTATAGTCTGAAGGTGCATGGAAGTCTTGTAATCCAAGAGTGCACTATCATAGAAAGGTGGATGTATCTGTGTGTCTGTGTGTCCTGAGCCCATTTCTTGAGTCAGGAAAGCTGACGTGCAGAACATCCAGGAAATTGCAGCAGGGGCAGTTCAAAAATTTCTGGGGTACATGTTTTGGGGGATAAATAACATTTACAGCATTATCTCCTTTTCTCTTTCCTTCCCCCCCAAGGAATGGTGGTAGTTTTTGTTGCCAGACAAGGGGTGGCTATGGAAGGGTTGTGTGCCCATGGTACTCCAGATACTCCATTAGCCCTTTGGAGGTCACAGACCAGCTGCATCCCTCATCAGGCACACACCACCAGTTTCAACAGACATGCTTTCTTTCTCACACTTTTAGAATTACTTTTAATTTTAGAATAGGTCCAAGCTTTAATGACTACAAAATGCATTTAGAAAACTTAATTTGCACCTGACATAATTTCCAAAAAGGAATAAATACATTATTTATTACATACATCCACAAACATTGAACAGGGCTTCTGTAAAGCCGTTTTGTTTTGTGACAGTTTCTTTTCATCTGTCTTACAGTAGCCTTCTCATCATGGTTTTGATGATTACACCATTGCCTTTGTTTTCATTATGCCTTTTCATTATATTAATTATTTTCTGTTATTCTTTACCTGGGTTTTTTGCTGTTAAGAAGCTCCCCTGTGATTTGCAGTGTGACAGCATTGTCAGAAAGACTGCATATTTGGTTTGTAATTGTCTTGTTTAATAAATATGAACTCCTAGACAATTTGTAATACTGTAATTTCCAGCCTGTAAGACACACACAGTGCAAGAAGTCATGTGAGAAAGAAGGCTATATTTACAATACCTCTGGTAATAAACTTGGTACAGAAGTCATATCACAGCCAATCTAAACATGACTTAAGAACTTAATAAATGAACCACAAAACAAAATCAGACAGAAATATGAAATGTTTTGGATATTAACCATTTTTGTAGTCTTGCTGCTACCAGCTGAAATATTGGAAATAGTGGTGGAAATAGTGCAATTTGTTATTGATTTTGAAAAAATTCATAGAGGTACATATCAGGAAGGAGGAGTAGCTTCAGTTTAATCCAATTAGTCATGTTCATTTGTTTTCAGTTAATAAGTAATGATGACAATGGAAGATTCCAAGAGCAGCTAGATTACCATCTCTTCAGGCTTAGGTCTAGATATTGTTTTTGTAAAGACACAAAGGCATGACCCACAAGAAGTAAGTCAGAAGGATAGTTTGAGTTTGAACTGTAAACACATCAGCTGTTTCACAAATGCTTCCCATACGCATGGACTGACATTCTTCCATTTCCTGCAGATGCAAAAAGTCTTAATGCCTTCACAGAATGATTCATCATTACAAATCATCTTTCAGACCTGAGAAAAGAGATTCAGACTGGTGTCACCAGGATAATGGTGGCAAAGATCCCAGTAGATATTTTTTTCAGAACAGTGCCCAGTCTTTCTGATCAAAGAGATGGTGTACTTTCTTCCATGAGATGAAGGATCATGAATGCTGCCTTTGCTCATCCAGAGTGGAGGATAATTAAATTAAATAGTCTGGGGCTCCTCAGCAAGGGCTGCATGGCCCCTGCATGGTAGCCAGGTAGCCAGGATGGAGATGTCCAGATGTTTCTTGAACTCAAAATTTGAGAATCTCTGCTGTTTCCATACCCGAATGTGTGAGCTCCTTGTCCTTGGAGAGAAGAAGCAGACAGTTTTACTTTCAAACACAGAAAAAAGAGACAACCTAATCAGACCCGAGTGAGATCCGAAGGGGCAACTTTTAGTTTTTGAGAGGAATTCTAATGTCATGGGTAATTTTTATCTGTCTTCTCATCCCTTCTTTTTGTTTGTCATCCTCAGGCCTGCACAAATACTGTAAAACTGTATTTCATGCTTTGACACTAGCTACTTGCTTAAGACAGTATTTGATAAACAAATGCAGAAGGTGATGAAGATAAAGGTTATACAAAGTTTATTTTTTAACTTCTTAAGGAGGCAATGCTAAGACTGCCATGTTTTCTCAAAAAAATCTCTACTCAGTAGTTCACCAAGCCTAGTTAAGCCATTTAGGCATCTTAAATTGCATGCAGACTGCCTACTAGTCTCTATTAATTTTTTTTTCATTAATTTAAACAGAGATGCTTTGCTTCAGGGAGAGAAATAGACAGCAGAGAGATACAAAGCTTCCTGAGTCTCTTCTCTGTTATATAGTGGAGTGCATAAAGTTTTTGAGCTGCAAAATACTGTAAAGGGACCTGATTATACAAATACATTAAATATCTCTAAAAATCTTCTGAAATTATATTATATTAGCCACAAAATTAAAGGAAAAACAGCATCATCTTGTTTAAGTGTGCATGGTCTGTTCTATTTGCAAAAACCACGTTTCTCAAAAAGAGAAAATGGAAAAGGACCATGATATAAACCTAAATCCAGGTAACAAAGCTGAACTTCTAGTTGTCTCATGAGATATAACCCAGGGACATTTGACATTTGACCTCTAACCTTACCCCAGCTTTCACACAGTTGTCTGTTTCCCTTGAGCCAGGCAGATCTAAGCTGTCAATTAACAGATAATGTAAGCTTATTTAGATGTCATGTAATGCTGTTTTCCATGTGGAAATACATCAAATGTCCTAGTTTGCTCTAAAGGCTATGGCACTTAGTAAAAATCTTCTCCCATGGGAAGCCTAGGCTTGACAAATGCCTGAGGATTAGTCATAGTCAGCCATCTCTTTGTGATGCAAAATGACATAATCACTGGCTTTTTCAAGTAGTATTACACTTTTATTTTCTCCAAATAAAGAACCAAATTTGAGATTTGCAAATAGTTTAGGTTGTATAAATTTATTATTGAATAAAGACATCTTGCTAAATCCCAGGAACTGAAGAAATGCAATAGCTGAAACACTTGCTTAAAAATTTTAATGAATTCAAGAATGTCTAAAGGCCAATAGCTTATTTCAATATTTGTAGCATATTACTGCAGCACTATGTAATTGATTGCTTAGACTGTCCTCTCCAAGTCATCCTGACTATGCACTAAAAGCACCAAACACAGGTTGATATTCCATTGTAATAGGTGAGAACTTTATGTTATTTAACCTGGAGTAAGTTATCCTTAAATTAAATTTTGTATTGTAAATAGGGCCAAAAATCCATTAAAATGCTTATGTTTCCTAAAACCCAACATCCAAAACATATGGAAAAAAGTGCCTCTAGGTATTGAAAGTTGTTGTCTTTATCACACTGTGTATCTAAATTCCCAAGGATGATTGATTTAACGAGGTTTGCACATTAAAAATCTTTTTCTTTGTTACAATAGAGGAAATCATAAGAAAGATTAATGCCCTCTGCATGGTGCCATGGAATTAAAATGTCTTTCAAATGTCTTCACTCCAGGAACACTTTGCTATGCAGGACTGTGCTTAGCAAAGATTTTCTCAATATAAAGAATTTATTAGTCATGGCTGATGATGCTGCTGTGCTGTAACCTAAATACCTGGAATATGTCTATGTTAAGACAAACTAGGCACTTCAGAAGGCTTTGAAGTGTTCATTTTTCAGGATGATATAATGGATTCCATGTCAGAAACACATGGGGCTACCCAAAGGTATGACATTTAGTCCTGACATATTTTTCCACTGCAGTAGTGATATCTGACACAAAACAGAGTAATGTGCTCAGACTGTACTGTCTTAAAGAGTTTACCTCAAAGGTAAAGGGATGCAGACCAGGTTGAACATGCACCTCTTTCTTTAGGGGAATAGCTTGAATCAGGGAGGTAATACAAAAGACTCAGAACAGCATACTGGCTGTTTAGCTTTACACCTTCCTCAAGAAATGTATAGGTGCTATCACATTCATTCTCTCTGGAAAAACAAAAATATTAATTCAATATTTCTTTCAAAGAAAGTGCATTACATAGAAATATACCTTAAATGCCTACATATTGGAAAAATCATAGCTCTACTCAGGCATGAAGTCAGGGTATGAATGTATTTACAATGTGAAGAATAAAAGAATAAAAGAAATATTGAATCACAGAATAGAAAACTTCAGGTTGCAAAAATCTCTGCCATTCATAAGATTCAGTCTTGCACTGAAAGTAGGGCCACATCGAGTCAATGTGTCTATCAGATGATCTTCTAGCACTCTGCTGGGTAAAATATCCAGTTTGAATATTCTCACTGTGAAGAATATTTTTAATATCCAGGCAGAATTCTACTTCAGGCAACTTATGCCTGCTGCGTCATGTCTTGGCACCATGCATCCTTATGAAGTGAGGATAACTTATGATCTCCATCAGCACCTTTGAGGTCTTGGAATGCTGTGGTTAGAACTCCCCAAGCCACCTTCTCTTCAGAGTGAACAAATCCAGTTCCTCGTATCTGTTTTCACACATCAACTTCTCCAACGTGTTCATCATCATAGTGGTTTTTGCTGGGTCTGCTGTTCTTAGTTTCTCAGACCAAAGGGACCGAGACTGCTTTTCAAGGTACAGCCTGAGCAATGCCAAGTTGAGTGAGATATTTGCATCTCTAATTTTCTGGTTGTACTCCAGTTGAAGGACCCAAGAAGACAGCCTTCACTTCAAGGTTGCGCGTGTGCCCAGCCTGCTACCCACCCTGTCAGATCCCTGCCTTTCTGATAGACAGGGGAAAGAAGCAAGGACACAAGTGACATGATCTTGGCCTTGGGGTCACAGTGCCCCAAGGTTTATTAGAGGGTTTGTTCCTGCTCCTGCAGACCCAAACAAAAGGTCATAAATTCAGTCCATGTTTCATCCATGGAAAAGAAAAACATAACTTTCCCGAAGACTTTATGCATGATTACAGTAAGAATGCAAGAAAGAGAACAAATACAGCCATGATAAAAGACAGAGAGAATGGTGGAAATAAGAGACTTGAGGTCAAAAAATGTGCAAAATGAAATTTCAGAGGAAGATTTCAAGCTAAATAGTATTGGGAAGTGAAATAGCCAGAAAACACCTTAAAAATTAGAGGTATGTTTTCAACAACAAATACAGTTCTTCAGATAATACATGAAAATTGGGTGCACTCTGCCATCTGCTATAATTACTAAAACTCATTCATTATTTCTTGTTTAGCAATATGTCATGAGTTCCACCCAGGCACTTTCCCATTATCCTTCATATTCTACAAACATATAGTAAGAGACAGCACCTGTCATGACAAGCCTTAAATGCACAAGGTAAAAGATGGGAGAAAACGTGGAAATGAATCACAGAGAGAGACAAGTGATTAAGTTTTTTAAATAACTGAAGTGATTTCGAATTCTTTCACATTTAATAACACTACCCTTAGTGACTGGCACAGGGACAAATGGGAAGCCTGTTGTAGATAGATATTTAGCAAATATGTTCTGAGTCATCATCCAGAGCCTTCAACAAAGACCATGCACCATGAAATATAATGGCCATGTGGCAGAGCTTTAATATTACCACCATGTCTTTGATATCTTTTCTTAATTCCAATTCAGACAGGTTTCTTTAAACAAAGAAAACATTAAAAAAAAGAGCACAGCTGCTCTCAGAGTGATGGGATGGACAAACACCCGCTTTCCCATCTATTCTGTTCTTTCTCTCTACAAAAAAAATCCTTAAAATAATGGCTGCTCTTTCCAGAATCTCCATTAAAGTAGATATAACATTATGTTCCTATAATTAAAAATGTTTTAAAGAATGCAAAGAAAACAATATATAAACTCATAATTTTCCACATCCAATTACTTTCAGCTGGTAAATGTTAATTTAAATATATAAAAAAAGGTAAAAACATTGGAGATTTTTGATATCAGATAATAAAATGCTTTGCAGACATAAACGGGGAAAATTATGATTTTTTGGTTATCTTGTTTTCTGACCACCAGTGCAGAAATATCTGAAAGGCTAAAACCAGAAAATACTTTGTTTGCAGAAATATCCAACCCTGCTTTTCTACCAGTTTCCTGACAAAATCCATACAATATAAACAACACTGGAAATCTGCCTTGTTTACCCGGGACCAGAAAGAGAAAAGAAAAAGAGGATCAGGAACAACTTGCGCATGCATCCTTCCCCCTCGGTGCAAATTGAATAAATGCACTCTGGAGAGTATGGTTGTCTAAGAAGGAGAGAAAAATTTTAGGAGAAACAGGGGCAGAAGACTGATGAGAGTCAGGAGGAGAGGGAAGGAAAACTTGAGGATGGGAGAAGAGTGGGGACAAGATGGGAAGACGATAGGATGTTAGCTATGGCTACTATGCAGTGTGGCATCACACAAGACAGATGTGCAGAAGAAGGTGGATTTGGTCTCTGATCTCTATTGCAGAGGACCAACAGAGACAAAGACCATCATTCCAGAACTCTATCAATGTGGTAAATCAGTGGATAATCCTGATCCAAATTTGTGCCACAGGCACAGAAGTGATGGATTGGTTCCACAGATGGTCCTCTAATTTTAATTAGATCAAATACAAGCACACTGTTTCCAGAGTCAGCACAGTGACAAAGACAGCTCTGGGCACCTCCAAATCTCATGCACCCTGAGTCAGCCATGAAAACTATCTTAGACAGCCTATGTAAAACCTGACTGCTCTGCTTTGGCAAACTCTTCAAATCACCATATTTGCATTATCCACTTTCCCAGCCATGAAGAAGGGGCTGGTGGCAATAAATCCAGATAAACCAGCCCGGAACTCAAGTGCATGACCAGAGTGGGGTGGGTGGGAGGCAGTAAAGAGTTCTAGACCAGCCAAAGCTCTGGATTCCCATTTCTAACACAGAAATAGGATGGGATTTTTTAGTACCCACCTCAACAGCAAGTAGCTTGACAAACCCCATCCTGAAAAACCAATTTAAGGAATGTGAGCTCTTTTTCCTCAGAGTCATAAATCATAATTTTGATGGCACACCAAGCAGTGAAGAATATTTGGCATCCATTTCTTAAAAAATGCTCCCTAGCAGGTAGTAAGAACTGTTCCCTTTTCATTACTAATACATGTGAAAGGGAATTTTGCTCATGAATCATTAGATGATTTTTGAGCATTGCTTTCTATATCACTGAAATATTGTCTATTCTGCTAGACATCTTTAACCACTCCTCCAACTGGAGGCACTCATACTCCTCTAAAGCATGTATGGTAATGAAGCCGTATCATTAATCTCATTACAAAAAATGTATTCTTTTTTTATGTTCCATTCTTTAGAAAAACCTCAAAATATTCCACAGTGTGTTTTCAACCATACTTTCAGTTCATATACACTTGAATTTAATAAAAGTTCTGAAGATGACAGAGCCCATTCTTGCTGGACACAATTCCTCAGTACCTGCAAGCTCTTCTTCCTTTACTGGTACTTCAAACCCTTGGAAAAGGATGCGGTGCATTCAATTTTTGGTTTTTGTTTGGGTTTAACATGTGAAGCAGGTCTTTTGGTATTTCCCACATAAGGCAAGTTTTTAATTTTTACAAAACTACACTCTTGGTAATTTCTTTCATGTCTATCATATCTACAGTATCAGAGCTCTTAACTGTGCACTTAGTAGTCTGACAAGCTCTTTTTTTCTTTTTCTGTCTGCTTGTTTCACTTATTCCCCTTTTTTCTCACAGTGCTTTGTTCTAAACAGGAGATAGTAGTGAGATCCCTAAAAAGGTAAATTGGCTCAGCAACATCAGAGTAGTTACAAATTTGTCTGTGTTTCTGCCTTCTCTCTGCCTGATGTAGATGTGACACGTGCAATTTTAGTTTTCATGCAGTAGGTTCTCAAGTGATGGCTCTCCTGTTAGTAGCTGCTGCCTTTTGTTAAGAAAAGTTCTTACCAGACGAAGTACTTCCAAACCAAGTCATATTAGAACAATGCAACCCTTTTTATTGCACACCTTTCTGGTGGCAACCACAGAGAAAAGCCCTTACTGTTTTCTTTATATTTTCTTAATATATCCAGATGGTTTTGGCACTGGTAGAACTGGGTTTTTTCCATCTTTCAGTCAGGGAAGCAGTAACTTTGCCTTTTACCACTGGCTTTTTTCCATGTTTGCTTCCAAGCCACACAAGCAGCACCACCAGGCATGCATGCAGTACATGATAAGCAGCATGCAACACGCAGTCTGCTCATTTGTACTGACATTTTTGGAGAGAAAAGTGCCTCTCATCCTATAATTTCCAGACCAGGAGCCAAGAAGTTGGCTGTGATTTCAACAGGTTGTGCAATATTTGTTCAAGACCTAAAATGAACCTGCCTGCGCTAGGCTTAATTGGGATATGGTGGATAATGAGGACTGAGCTGTGAATGACCCACAACATGTATTGTGTCACTGAATGCAGCAGGGAAGACAAGGCCCAGAATTCTCAATATTTGGCCTGTTAGAGAAAGGGAAATACTTGTCCACTTTGTTGCTAAATTTAACTACCTGGCTTGAGATATGAGAACCACGAGAGCTGTGCAGAGCAAAACGACACCAGCACAGCAGAAGATGATGCAGAGGGTCTCTGCTGGCCGTGGGCAGACTGGAGCAGCTGTGTTGGCAGGGAAATCTGCTCCAAGATGCTTCTGAGCTCCTGTGCCCAGCTGTGGAATGTACTGTGCACTGAGAGGTCTCGCCCTGTGGCACTACAAGCTGAGGAAGCACAGCTGGGCCTGGGCACAGCACCGCTGCTGCTCCCTTACCTGATGCTACACCTGGAGCCCTGCAAATTACATGGAAGATGTCCCAGCAGCTAACATTGCCTGAGGTGGAACTGTGTAATCCAGCTGCTTACCACACCGGGAGGAGCTCCTCACCCTGAGGTCTCTGCTGATGCTGCTACTACTCAGAAACTCAAACTTCAGAAAGAATTTGAATGTTAGGTTTATGTGCTGGCAAATAAATCTGTCTTCTCACAGATACACCCTTAAACTTCAGCTACTGATCCTTATCTATTAATGACCAAAATAATAACCAAGGCAGAAGCAGTGCTCCCTTCTCAACATTTAAATACATTTAAGGTAGTAATAGTATTTTAACTCAGCATAGCTAATGTGTCACATGGAATAGATAGAAAAATTGTTCCATATGTAGCCCCAAGAAAGCACTGACAAGACAGCTGTACCCATTCTGTCTCAACACGAGATATTGTCATATCTCAACTAAGTCTTTTATGACAGTGATTGTATCTAGCATCCTTATAAGTGAATATTTATGGAACTAACTCTCACACAGATCTTTGTGATAACAAATGATATTTATCTTTTTCAGCATTGTTGTATACTTGTCGTTTTATCTGTGATGTATCTAACTCGAGAGCAATGAATCCAACCATGACACTAAACAGCTAAATAAACCATCATATTCAGTGCATGACAAATCTCTTGTTATCTCCTGCTTGCTCCAAGTCACAAATCTGCCTTTGTGTTGAAGCTTTTGTGTTCAGAAATGCTTCTTCTGAAGATGGATTTAAAGCCTACACCAAAGCCTGGACATTTTCACCAACATCTGCAATATGAAGTTGAAGAAAATGTATACCAAAAGTACACCAGAGGCAGAAAGAGGACAACCCTTCAGTTTGACTGGTAAACATAGAAGGAAGACCAAACCTGGATCATCTCCTAAACCCTGAATTTTCAGTTAAGGTCACCATTCAATTTTCACCATTTTAAGTTTCCACCAAAAGAAAATACGTTGATCAAGTCATCTAGGGAGGGACAAATCCTCTAAGCTCCTGAATTCCTATATTTACTTTCATTTTCTCCTTAAACACCTGTTCTTAACCAGAAGTGAACCTGGAGGGTTGATAGAGACACTTACCCTGTAGCTAACTAACAAATTCATGTTCTCTCACCCCTCTAGCTACTCAGTTAAATCCTAAAAAATTTGAAGGTAGAAAGAAGAGGAAAGCGTGGTCCAAATTTCTCTGTTGTTGGCCTCATAACAAGGCCCAGATTTCTGCTGTAAAGAAGAAAAGCTGATGCCACATACAGAAATAATGCCAGGTTAGCTGAGAATTCATCAGAAGTCATAATAGTGATAACTTTTCCAAGGAAGCAAACTCAAACTTACCAAGCTGGTCTTTTGACAAATGTCCCTATTACTATTGCCTGTATGATATTCCATTAGAGGTAGATACCTGGAAAGTTCCACGTGTAGACAACTAAATCTATTTCAAAATGTCCTGTGGTAAAGGTCAGGTTTGTAGGAGCAATGCATGTAGAATAATAACATGGTTTGCTGTGGAAATTAACCTGAAAGGTCATTGAATTCCAACCCTACTTCCATGGACAGGGACATCTACCATGTGATCAGGTTGCTCAAAGACCCATCCAGACTGGCCCTGAACTCTTCTACAGATGGGGCAACCACAGTTTCTCTGGGCAGTCTGTGCCAATGTCTCACCACCTGAACAAGAACTGTTCTCCTGTAGCCCCTTTAGGCACTTGAAGAAGCTCTAAAATCTCCCCAGAGAGCTTTGTCCTCTCTGCAATTGTCCTGTCTGCCAATTAATCTGTGCCAATGCTCTCTTTCCAGCAGTTGCATATCTCTTGTCTGCTTAAATCCTGCAGGTCAGGCATCCTCAAAGAGTATGAAGACAAAATACAAAAAATTAAATTATTCAAGAAGTGTGATTTAGGCATTTAAAAGTAAGTTTTACCGTCTCTGAGGTCAGGCCAACTCAAGTCCTGCTGGCACAGACTTGAGCAAATGTTTTTGCCTAATACTGGGCTTCATGCACTCTTTACTCAATGCCCTATACTCCTTCTTGATTGCATGAGCTACTTTTAGGTGAGTTCATCTGATGCTTGTGTGTATTTCTGCCATGTCTTCTGCACAACACCTGCCAAATCTGTGTGCCAAGTGGGGTAATAGTAAGTGGGAATATACATTAATTGCTCTGCATTTTTATTTCCTTGCTACTGATCTTTAGCAGTTACTTCTAGGCCACTGGAAAATAAAGTATGTATTAATGCTTCTCTATGTTGAAATAGCAGGAAATGTGTCTTAGAGTTTAACATGCTGTCAGTTTAATTTGAAAATAAGTAATTTGAATTTCTTATAATTAAATAAAAATTAAAATTTTAAAAAAAGAGCAAAGCCTTTGGCTGCTGTTTATGATGATCTATATAGATTATGGAAGAATGCATCAAATTACACAATTTTCATTGAAGAGTGGCCTTGTACAGAAGCCAGCGAGAAAAGTTATGCAGCTTCATTATATTAATCAGAGAAATCTAGCCCTGTGATATGGAATCAGGGGACATTGTCGGTTTTTTTATATAGGAGGACAAGGAGAAGACCAGACAGCTTCCTGTTATTTGTATATGATCTCTACAGTATGATCTTATTATGGTGTCTGAGTCCTCACAGACCTAAATATATTCTTGCAAAATGTTTCCCAGCTTGGTTTTGGCTTCAGGATTTATAGTGCTTAATCCCCAAACAAGTCCTAGCTGTATAGAGGTCGCTGTAGGTTCAGCCCAGAACACAGGACTGTGCTGGGACTGCTTGGCAGCAGCACAAGAGTCTGGCAAAGTTTAACCAAGCTCTGCCTTGAGGGCAGACCTGACTGCTTTTAGCTGTGGTCTTAATAGGGGAGACGTAGCATTTTAGGATAAGGAAGTCACTTTTTAGTAGGTATTTTCAGCTTCTCCAGTGGTTATCAAAAGGGATGGGTCAGTTGCTCTGGTTAAAAGAAATAACATTTTGGAAACTCAGTGAGGTTTGACAGAGTAGCTACCTTTTTGTGAGGTTTGACAGAATAGCTACTTTTTAATGAGCTTTTTTGTGTTTTGTTTCAGCAGCTGAAACGTTATGGCTCATTTTGAAATCAGAAATTTTAAAAGTATCTAAGAATAGTTGTTTCCAACCAGAAGCAGTCACTACTAGAAATCTCCTGAGACCTGGGTGGAAAATTTTTAGTTCAGAGATGTTCCTTTTTACTAGACCTTCATTGTCTGAGTGGTTGCTGAAAAATGAGTATCTGGCCAGGGTTTGCATAAGTGCAGCGAAAGGGTCTCCACAAATAGGCACCTGTACACTCAGGCACTAAATCTGCAAGCACAGGTGTAAATTTGGGTATAGTTTCTGTAGATAGAAATGATCCTTTACAACACCAGTGAGCCTCCCCACTACACACCTCTTGCCAAAAAAGGATGACCAAGCTTCAGAAAGCCAGGAAATCCTTCTCTGTGTATCACCATAGCCTTCTGGTGAAAACCACACAAAAAGGTGGTGGGCAAAGAAGATCTCCTCCCTGGGAAGCTCACTGGCCTTCACATTTATTTAAAAGGGGAAAAACACTAACTTGGTGGCTTTTTCGGACTGGTTTCAAAATTAAATCATGATAATAAATTCAAAATTATATTTATTCTTGAGGAAAAAGAAACATGGCTTCTTTTTAAAGATTTATCACCATATAAGAACCCATATTCAGGGTATTCTGTTGGGTCCATAGCTTGGCTTCTGTTGCCCATCAAGTATCCAAATTTAATACTGAAATTCACTAAATAGAATAGCACTGAGCCTGCAGGAGAGATCATTGTGGAAACCACCACCTGGATATTTTGCAGAGTTTGTTATATGATTATAAGAGATGCCTCTGCCTGCATTAAGTTGCAAACAAGACCACATACAGAAGTCAATAACATGGATTTTTTTATAATAGTAAATGTGAGATAGAGACGTAGAAAGAAACAGGAGATAAGTAGGGGCACAGAAGAAGAGTGAGAGAGAGAGAGAGATTAGGTAGAAAGATACCACCACTCGTGGATTCCCACAGCATCCCACTGGTCCTTCTTCACCCTCCTCAGTCTTTGGTGGTGGAAGTCCTGGAGTAGTTCTGGAGGAACCACTTTTATACAGCCAAGTCCTGGATACCCACGGGGTGAAAATGCCATTCCCATAGCTTGGGCTGGCATATGTGTAACCAGTTGCTTCCTCTCTCACAGTTTGCCACCATGTGAATTTTTGTCCTGATAAGTCTTATTTTAAATTCCTACAGTCTACAGTAATATTTTGTCCAGTATGCTAATTCCAAATCTTCACCTTCCTTAATTCAAGCCTTCCTTTTTTGCTTTCTGTGCTTATCTCAAGTTCCTATTGTGGTGGTTTCTCCTATGGGAACTTCTTTCTTTAATAGTGTTTTAAGATATGCAGCTGCATTCTCTGTCCTCACAGAGCTCACACAGCTCACAGTCCTCACAGAGCTCACCTGTGCTTCCCATGCTGGCACCTCTGTCAAGGCTTGTATAATGTGGGGAAGTTCTTCCATTCTCAGTTTGCCCAGCTATTCTTTGTGAGTAGGGAGAATGCTTAAATTTTTTTTAATGCTTCCAGTATAAAGGTATAGCTAGCCCTACGCAACCAAAGTACTCAGTCACCAATAAAACAGAAGGAAAGCTGACAATTCCCTCATCTCTACACATTGACTGCAATGACATTAAGGAAAATATCAACCTGGGTTTAATACCTGGGTTTAATACCTCCGTTATTCATATTAAGACACATACATTAATTCTGATTTGTATCTTTTTTTTTTTTTAATCAAAATGAATTGTAGAACCTCATATTTCCAAAACATTTCATCTTTTTCTGTAAGGAAAATAAAAGTGAAAAAAAGGAAAACCCCAGGGTCCTTCTCCGACCTCCTTTTTTTTAGAAGCCAAGAGACATGGCAAGCCAAGGAAACTGGTACATGTCCGAAAGATATTTTAAGGCTAGAGGAACAGTCAGCTAGTAATGCAACTGGTATTAACATAGTCACTGATACAACAATAATTTATAGAAAAATCACAGGTTGTGTAATCCTCCAAAAGCTTCCTTTGAAAGGAAAGCAAAGGCTGTTTAGTGAAAGTTTCCACTCTTTTCAAGGGTGGATACCTCAGGGCAGGGTTCAAACAATTTTGTTCACAGGTTTTTTCATTGGCTTATTTTCTGTGCTGGTGTTTACTCAATATATAATTTTATAATGATGTAACGTACATCTCTGTAAATTATATTCCTTGTGTCAGAATCAAAGCTTCTAAAATATTCTCAAAAGGCACTAAATATATTTCATACATTCCTTGCTAACTCTATGTTATAAAATAATTGATACACAGCCCACAAAACATCTAAAAATACTCTCTCAGCTTAAAAGATGCCTGCAATTTTTTCTGCTGTGCATAGCTGCAGACCGCAGAAACCAATCTGAAAATCCAGTTATGGCAACATTCAGGAAGTTGCAGAGAGAGAAAACAACCTTTCACAACCTGAGCATTTGCTTTGTTTTACACCAAATGGTCAACATGTTCACACAGCTCAGCGACAGAATACATTTCCAGTACATCTTTTCCGAATGAAAAGTGTTTTTCCACAGTTCTTGCCATTACTGGACTTTTTATAGTTAACATTGTATAAATCTAAATAAAATAGGAGATACAATTATATTTAAATTGCTGTTGTGTATGCTTGTTTATTGCAAACTATTTACAATCAGTCCAGGAATATTAATAATATTTCTAAAATGAACAGACCTCCATCATTTATTTCTGAGTGATCACATGGTTGATTTTGTTTCTTTTTTTTTTTTTTCCTTCCTAACAGCAGTAAAAATTATTGGTACATGCTTAATAATCCCCAAATATCAATGAGAAGGCCCATAGAAACAGGTTCATGAAGGCTTAAACCATATCAAGATTAATTCTTTTCGGCAGTGGACTCTTTCTGTGATCTCAGATTTATTACTGCTGCAGCAACTTTCAGCCAAAAAAAAAGGGCAGAAAAAACTAGATGAGAAGCCCCTAAATTTACTCCAGATGCTTACCTACACTTTAAGATGTAGGAAAGGGACAGGGGGAGCATTTCAGAGGTTCATAGGGAACACAACCCCATGGAGGTAAGGTGGGGAGCATCTCCTGACAGCAGCATGGTGACAGCTTGTCCCCGCAGGAGCAGGAGGGGGAGAAGGAGCCAAGTGTGCCCAACAAACTGAAATGCACAAGGATACAACTGTTCCTGTGCTCAAACAGCCCAAAAACCATTGACTCAAAATGCCATCACATGGTTGTTGGTCTGCTGTAGACAAGGGTGACACTCCTGGGGTGAAGAGCCTGAGGCCAAGCCTGGAAACGTGGAAAGGGAGGAAGGACCACCACACACCACACAGAGCAGATTCCCTCACAGGGAGCAGATGGAAAGAACAATTTCAGGAATGACATGGACTTTCAACATCATCAAATGCAATAATGGCTACATAGAAAATTCAGTGCTTTGGGAAATATTTACCCTATGTGTAGACATCATTAGTGTGCCTCTAGGGGCAGCAACACAGCAGGGAATTTCGGTAGAGAAACTGGCACTTCCCTATGGATCACGTCCTCCCCATTTGTGCCAAGGATTTTATTTTGATTATGTTTACTCCCAAAGAGGAATTTGCACCCCATTGCCTGTAGGACACTCAAAGTCCACCTTTGGAGACAATGACACTCTGCCTGTGACAGAAGCAGCCTGGCCTGTGGGAGAAAATCACAAGCCCACTGACCTTTGCAGTGCTGGTCTTTGATAGAACTTCACTAAACCATGCATGGGGACAGCTATAGCCAGCACACAATACAGCCTTCTGTGTTAAACCCTCCCAAACCACCACTGATACGAATATGTTTATGACTGTAAAGCCAAGCCTTTGTTCCCAGGAAAAAAAACCTATTTGCAACTTGGGGAGGGAGAAAAAAAAGAAAAAAACTCTAGAAAAAAGCTTTTTCCTTCCAGTGATAGCTTTCTGAACCCTGTGAACAGACTGCTGAGATTAACTGCTCTCTTCTTAAAGGGACTTACGGCTCCTCTGTCTCACAAAGCCACACTCTTTTTCCTTATTGTAAGAAATGACTCAGTTTGGGGGTTGTGTCCAAGAATGATACCCACATGAACAGACAGGAAGTCGACAGTGTAATTTAGGAGGCCAGCTGTCTGCAGCATGCTGTCATTAGCTAGCTCTTGAAGGTGACCAAGGAATCTAAAATAATGAGGAGAAACACTTTGTGTTTGACATTCTGGCTTTTTTTTTTTTTTTTTGGCTAGAAAATGAGTGTTTTTCTAAAAAATGCAGGCTCTTTCAAAAAGCAGAGCTGTTGTGTAATTGAGAGCAAAAATTTTAAATTGACAGGAAGGGGAAACCCCGTTCCTATAACTTCAAGTAAATGGAAAGACTCCTGTGTTTTAAGACCTGATTAAATATTTAGTGTCGTATTGAAGAGAAGAACAAGGAATCTTCATGTAAATGGACATGCATGGGTATTTCTCCAGAAAGGCTTTGATATACATTATTTTGAGAAAACTATTTTGCAAACCCACTTCATGTGATGGTGTGCATTTTGTTTAGAAGACCAGAGTTAAGAGACGACTGCTAATAAACTCACTCGGAAAATGGGTGCCAAACCTAGAGAGGGGAACCTTCACCTGGAGGTTCTAGATGCACTGACCATGGAAGAGTAATAAATGATCATACAACAGACAAGGGGGATAATAAGCAAACCCAACAGAATTTCTCATCACAAGACTTTTTATCTTTTTTTTCTTTCCTGTGGGAGACCCCTAGATGAGTTAACACCCAAAGAAAACACGGTTTTCCCTAAGCCTTTGCATTTCTGATGCATGGAGCTCCCTACTATTGGAAGCAAGAAACAGCATGATATCCCATCCTTTCTTTTTCCAGTTTTGTGGTCAGATGACTCCTTGGTTGGCCTAACTGACTGCTAACACATATCCTGACCTGGTCCCAGGTGAGCTAGATTTCCCATGAAGGCACTTCCAGGGCGAAGAATCTCAGGCAGATAAGGGGAGGGCTTTATGAAGCAATTACCACTAGTGTCTTGTTGAAATATCTGCACTTCTTTCTTCACTGCATGTAACTCTTCAATTTTTTTTTTTTTTCTGAGAAACATCCAGAACAGTATATCTGAACAGTTTGGAATAAACAATATTCCTATAGCATCTATTTGAGTCCAGTGTCACCCTTTGACATGTCCTTTGGTATAAATATAACCTTGGCATCACCGCTGCTGTCTCAAAGGTGGATGTTATCAGGAACAGTCAGAGAATCATAGAACCATAGAATGATCTGACTTAGAAGGGACCTTAAAGATCTAATTTCAACCCTCCTGCCACAGGCAGGCAGAAGGTTACCAGAGGTAAATGCATCCCTAACAGTGTGGCAGTCAAACCTGTGAAATCTCAGCGGAAATCATCAGAGGCAAAGGAACCATATGAAAAAACCAACAGCTGAAATCGGAGAAATTTCTCAAATTCTCCCCTTTGCAAAACTTCTAAAACTTCCATTTTGATATTAGCTGCTTTTGAGCTGTAGATACCTTAAGGTTCCAAAGAAATTGTTTACACTGCCAAACTGAGATATTTTAATTTTAAAAAACTGTCAAATTGATTCAGTCTAGCAATTTCAAAACTTTCTGTCAAAAATATTACCTAATTAAAGTGAAACTGAGAAACAACTATTTACAGAAAATGGTTTTGTTGTAAAAGCACAGATTCAGACACATCCGAAACCTGCGTTAAGGAAAAAAAAAATCAGAAAATCTTCAATGACTTCTGTTCAGAATCACAGCAAGTGCAAAACTGCAAATCTAACATTGCCAAACAGCTTCCCATCGATTATAGTTTAGAATATTTAGCTTCTGCAGCTCCTTCCCTCATGACAACACTTTAAACTTGTCCTTCCAGCTTTTAAATGTTTGTCCCTCTGTAATATTGCACATCAGTGTCCACCTTTATCTTCAGCATGTTTCCTATTGGCCTCCTCTCTTTCTTCCTGATTTGACCCAGATTAATCCGGTCTGGATTATCACAGGCAGGCTTGAGTAATCCAAATGAATATTTTATTTATATATGAATATATATATATAAACACACACATATACAACCAACAAAAAATATATACATACATGTGTGTATATACATATAAAAAGTATGTATGATATGAACACATAACAATTTACTATATATATAACATAATATATATACATACATCCTTTTCAGAACGTGTAAAGAATGATACACAGACAACTGAAAGCTCTGAGATAAGGGACATAAAATTGACTGACATGTATCAGACAACATAAGTGGCCTCAGAATACTACATATAATAAAATTAAAATACAAACTGGTGGTATGACCCAAAGACTGGAGAAAGAACAGATAAACTTCTATGGTTTCAGGTTCCTATGAACATTTCAGAGAATCATAGAATATCCTGAGTTGGAAAGGACCCACAGGGTCATCATCAAGTCAGACTCCTGGGCCTGCACAGCACCATCCCAAGAGTCACACCATGTGCCCGAGAGCATTGTTCAAACACTTCTTGAACTCTGTCAGGCTTGGTGATGTGACCACTGCCGTGGGGAGCCTGTGCCAGTGCCCTCTGGGAGAAGAACCTTTTTCTAATACCCGTCTTGAACCTCCCATGACACAACTTCACACCATTTACTCAAGTCCTGTCACCAGGCACCACAGAGGCCAGTGTCTGCCTCTCCTCTTCCCCTCATGAGGAAGTTGCAGACTGCACTAAAATGCTTCAAGCAAACCATGACACAAGAAAATGAAGTGCTTTGTTATGGGATAATGTGTCAAGAATTCCTGTTTTAATAACTACTTGATTACCTGCTTACACAATCTGGTGAGTATTATGCGTTGTCTGGTAGTGACCACTGGGTAAAATAAAGAAACTGAAATATTCACTCTGGGGATTTTTTTCCTGCAAAAAAAAGAACAAGAGAAGACTAGCTGAGGTGCCTGAGGTGACACATCTACTAACGGTTACAGTCAAACAGCATGTTGAGAGACGAAAGCCAGAAAAATTTAAATTAAGGTTGCAATATTGGTTATACTTTTATAAAGTTGCAACACAAGTTATTATACTTTAAAAAACTGGAAATAAAATTAATGAGGACAGCAAGAGATGAGGAAATTATCTGCAAATTATTGTTAGAAAATCAGACCAGATTTTTAAACTTAATTCTACATGTCCTGATTTATGTCAATTTAAATATTATACACTCAATATTCATAAAAATATTAGCTTTTACTTCCTACAGCAGTAGCAAGTCACTCTATTAATGCACAGTAGACATTTCAGTTACATCACAGCTGCGATGCACGTGTAATCTGCTTTCCTATGTGCTCTTCACTGGTACCACAGAGGGACAAACACAGTCACTTTGCTTTAGCTTCACATGTTGATTCAGTGACAGAGTAAAGTACTTCACAGATTAGCTTAGTCTGCAGCACTTAAAGGTCAGGATTTATTGTAATGTAAATCACAAAGCAATTTTATCTTGACAGAGATTACATACTGTTACAATATTTCTCGCTGAATCTAGTGATGCGTTTGCTTTTTCTTTGCAACTGCTGTGTAAAATTGGACTTTAGCCCAGAAAAGAAAAAGGGATGGCAGCCTGTTTGGTTTTTCAGCAACAACTTAATTTCTGTTCAAATATTGCAGCANAAAAACCCCAACAAACCAAACCCTGAAAAACCAAAAAATAACCCCAAACAAAAAGACCAAAAAAACATACCAAAAGATTGCCATCAAAACCCTTCTATTAATACAAGCAAACCCTGCAGGATGGAAAAGCTGGTTGTGTAGATGTCCAGCAGGATATTCTTGGAGTTATACTTAAATCCTGCTCGCTGAAACCAAATGATCTCATTACACAATGCTGAAGCAGCATCCTGTCATGTCTTTCAAAATGCATTAAAAAAAAAAATTGACATTTATATCCTAACTAAGACTGCAGTAGTAGTGAGCCGGTGCTCTAAAATCTGCTCCAATTGCAGGTGAGCTGCCTTGGGTGATGCACTGCCAGGACTGCAGGGCAGTCTCCCCTTCACAAGGGCTGAATCAGCTCTTTTGTACCATGTTTACATAAGTTCTGTGCACTTGTGCATTACAGCCACAGCACTATCAAACACAGTATCTTGCACTCATCTTCAGAGTGGCATCAGGGATCACAGATGGGCTCTCCGTATCTTGTGAAGACACTCGTCAGCAAAAGCTTCAGGGTTGCCCCAGGTATTAAGCACGCACATTCCTCCTGTTGACCCAGGCCTACACATTCCCAGGAATGGGACTGCAATGGTGCAAATCTACCTAAAAAGCGCCTTGCAGGATGAGCAGAGCTGGTGGCACTGGAAGGCTGCAAGGAAAAGGATGTGCTACTGTTGAATGACTCCTTTAACAGAGCCTAGCCTTAGGTTAGTAACAAGATGAGTTAAGTACTTCCTTCATTTGAAAGTCTTGCTGTTTTCCCAGTCTTTATTTCAATGTTTAGTAGTCTGGGGAGAAACCAGGCATTTCAGAAAACTCCCTTTTGTGTGGAAAACAGAAGGGAGGAAGACAGGAAAACACAATACAGGGTGGAGAAACTTGGAGACAAGCCAGCAGCATTTTTACAGTCCTCACTACCACAACCCTGAATTGATGTGGTGACTTGATAAGATGTTGAACTATGCAACCATTCCCACAGATGTACTATTGCATTCATTTTGGGCCCTTCAATATAGCTAGACTTGCTGACCTTGGACTAAGCTTTTAGACAGGATAAACAAGTTGCTGTGCCAGTGTACATATCAAGTCTGGAATTTGAAAAGTCATTAAGACAATAAACATGATGCTAAGTTTACAGATTCACTTTTTCAAGCAAAATCACACTTTAGTCTATATTAAGAAAGTTCTCTTTTCAGTCAAAAATGTGGAGCTGTATATAAACATACAGTTGTACAACTGCTGTGCATATTTTTTATTCAGATTAAATGGCAAGTTAGTAGATCCTGGTAGATTTTCTGGATTCCTGTCACTGAATTCCCATCGTTTACATTTGTTTGACTTTTCTAAGTTAGAATTTTAAAATGCAAATATAGCAAAATATGCAAATCTATCATGCACTCCTAGATCAAGCTCTGAGGAAGGATGCCAATTAACATTCAAAAGGTTTGCTTCTAATGAGCAGAAAAAACAGGTGCTCATGGGGGAAAAAGCAAATTTCACGTAATTCTACAGTTTATTAAACTTCGTAGTTATTTCAAACTGCAGTTAATATTATGGCAATCTAAAAGAAGGATACTGGAGTCATATTATTATGTGTCTCAGAATATAAAACAAGCATAGGAATCTGTTAGACATCAGGAACAGTTTACCAAAAAAAGTAAGAATTGGTAGTAATTATATTCTTGTTTGTATTAGTTGTTTTGGGTTTTTTTAATTTTTCACTCTGGCCTTAGTAAGCAGTGTTGTTGACCTTGCTAGTTTGGATTTATGGTGCATTGTTTATTTACACAGAGATTTTGTAAGCTATGCAAACAAACAAAAAAATAAATAATGAAATTAATCTCCCACATGAGTTTGAGACCACTCTATTGGCACCAACTCACTTCTAGACAAAGAGAAAGCATTTTAATCCATTTCTGAGTATACCAGCTTCTTTCAGTCCCTCCTTAGTTTACTAAATTTAGTATCATTACCCTTCCATGTAAATACTTCTTTCCAAAGCTAAAAAGAAAAATAGACTCAGAAGCAGCCACTAGGTTCTTGGATTCTTTAAAGCACACAGTTTGCAGGCTGCAATCAAATTACATTAACAGTGCATTTAGGTTATTTTGATTTTTAGATCTGCTAATGTTGTAGGTTCAAGTTTGCAACCGGGCAGAACACCAATTTCGTGTAGTGATTTTAGTTCACCAATCTGAGTTTCTGGCCAAACACCAGCACTCCTACCAGAATTTACCCAATTTTGCTGTGAGACAAAGATTAGGAGTAGGCAAAGCAGGCTCAAACTTTGAAGAATATAAAGAAAGTTTATTAACAGACCTAAAAAGAAAAGAACCAGAACAAACCCTCACAACACCTTTTCTCTCCCCACTTCTTCATCTTTTTCCTACTGATTACATAAAAAGACAATACTTTGAACCTTCCATCAGTTTACCCCCTTTAAAATAGTATTTTCTCAGATCATTTAGGGAGAGAAGTTTTCTCTTGCTTCTACCATGGAATTTTTCCACAAGAAATATAGTTTTCTCATGTTTCCAGCCTCACAATAAGCAGCTGCCTGGGAGGCAGAAATCTGCTTGTACTGTGGAAGTCCCTCCCACACTGGTAGCCTTCCCACAGCTCTTACGGTGGGCTATTGTGGTTTATGGGGTATACTCTTAAAGACAAGCTGTTCTACTGCAGCAGCAAGGAAATCCCCTTTTTCTATTGCTGGCAACATAAGTCCTCTTTCACCATCCCTGGGACAAGGAATTAAATTACAGCTTCTTCTCTGTTTCTGCTCCAGCTTCTCATCAGGCCGTGATTACTTCAGTATCCACTTATCTTAGGTGTCTTGGCTCACTGACTGCGGATAGTACATCACATCCCCCCTTTGGACCATTTTCTCATATATTACAGGGAACATATGGGTAGAGGAAGAAGCCCAGTCTTACCGGAGGGAGAGAGTAGGGCACCAGCTTTCTCTGGCAAAAGCAGGAAGGCAAGAGAGAGCTATCCCAGGTGTCCCTTGCTTATATATGGCTTTCTTGCTGATCAACTTTTAACTGGTTTGCATACCTATCAATACTCAGAGCTAGCTGGTTACTGGTTCTGTCTCCCAGGAAGGAAGCTGTACTACTTCCTGCAGCATAGGTCACTTTCGAGACTGACTTTTCCTGGTTTCCTTCTCATCAGAAAAACTGAGTCAAAGGCAAACCCAGGACAGCTAAAGTAAATAAAAAGTAATCTTTTGATGATCGCAAATGAAGTCTGATATAAATACCTACCCACTGCACATTTTTAGGTGGTCATTTAGCAATCAGAAACAACAAGAAATTAAATGCTACAAGCCTGTGCTAAATTACAAGGCCATAACTATTATTATTATTGGGGCATTATAGCTTGTTTATTCTGTCTCTTATTGATCACAGATCTTCATAGCAGCTTAAAAACAGTAATTTTCTACTAGATTACAGATATTGTCCATTTTTTCAAAACCAAAATCTGAATTAACACATTTCTTTGCATTCACAGCCTGATGCACTCAGTGCAGCACCATGAACTCATTGTCAGATGTCTATAGGAGGTTCCCATGGAAGGCCCCTAAAACTACCATGATACAAGAATTGGGAGCCCCCATACCTGTCCAGTGGGGCTGTACTAGGAGATGAAATAGCTCCACTGCTTTCCATGGACCTTAAGAAGGTCCAAGGCTACTCAGACCAGTTTAATACTGCTGAGCCTTTAATTCGCACAATGCAAAGTTCCAACAGACAATATCTTGTAGGTGCAAAGACTCCATAATTTCAGATGTCAACATCCCTTTTGTCTCTGATGCCCCTATGACAAAAAACCACAAATGCTACCCTAACAAAAGACGTAGAAGAAGCACAAGTTTGCACCTAATCTGACTTAATCCACCACAGAAAGTTAGGTGAGCACTGAGATACCAGACTTTAAGAATGGCAGCATGGAGAACACAATGTCCTTTCTGCAGGTGTATGCTGCAGAGCTCACAGCACCCAGAACAAAACCTCCCCCACTGTGTTCCATCCTAACACTGCCTCTCCAGCTGCTCCAGTGAAGTTCTCTGGGGCAGGTCTCTGGATAGATCAAGCACATGAGGGCTAGACAACTTATATGCTTTTAATTTCCACTCCATTTGCAAAATATTAGCCACTCCCCATGATTCTGATATGTATCATGTTTCATCTCACTGAAGCAGAGGGAAATGCCTGGGAAATGCCTGCCTTCCACCTTGTATTTGGAATTATGAGGTGTGCTGTGTTCACAAAGACTAGCACAGAAAGGCCAATATCAGACTCAGCTCTGCATGACACATTAATATCAATAGGGGAGAAGTGGGTGCAGATTTATCCTTCAACTTTATCACAACCACTCAAAATTTTCTGCAGTTTTTATCCTCTTTTTAAACTCAAATGAACAATAAATGCATAGTAAAAAAAAAATACCTTTAAGTCTGCCACAGGTAGTGTATCAAGATTCCAACACAGGATAAGTGTAATAATTGCAAAAGCAACTATGTGATTTAGGAAGTGAAAGTCACTTCCAAGGGATGTGCAGGTACTTATTTTTCAATGGTAGCAGAGGAATTTGAAAGTCCGTGAGGTTCAAGGGCCAACACCTTGATGACTGAGATGCCTATCTCCTGTGTTTCACTGTGGAAATCAAGCTGCAGATCCATTAGTTACTCGGATGTGACCTGAATATTTCATCTCAGTGATATGAAATGTGTAAAAAAGGGACATTGAACTGAACCAAATAGGCTCTTTGCTGGAAAAACTTTTTACATGGTCACACAACACAGTTGTTTATCAGTCTTTGATGTAAGAGAAGAAAATTTTCCTTCAGTAAATACTAATTCAAAAATCCATTTTCACTCATTTGAACATATTTAAATGCAAAATCCTTGTTAAGAAACAAAAGAAATGTTACTGCATCACATTCCCATCACAACTGGGGAAGAATTTAAAATAATAAATATGTGAAATAGCAAGGATAAATAAAGCTTTGCATCCTTTCTGAGAAAGAGAATAGTTACTGACAGCATTAGAAACACTGTTAAAATACCTTCACTTTAGGCAGGCAGAAATAACTTATATCGCTTTTTACTTCACATCTAAGAAACATGCTGCCTCAACTTTTTAGAATTTCGGTGCCAAATTCATCTTGACAAAAGACAATAGAACAATGAAAAGAAAATGTCCCTCCTCCTCTGCCTCCCACCCAGACAGGAGCATAGGAGGAGGAGACAAGGTGTAACACCACCAGGTGAAGTGACCACTAATCAAGAAATGCTGCATGTAGAAACTTCCAGACCATTTTATTGCTGGTTTTTATAAGTCTGCTCCTCACTAATCTACCTAAGCAAGGTAAGAGCTGTGTGAGTGAAATGAAGGGGGAAGGATCAGGGACAAGACAAGCAAGCCATGAAGTCCTTGCAGGAGCTAAAAGGGATGCTGAGGAGTGGCACAGCACAGGGGACAGATCATGAATTAAGAGACAGGTGAAGCCACAGATCCTCTTCGCTGGACCATCTCAGAGCCAGGAGGGAGGCAGGACAGTGTGAACAGTCAGAACAAAGCTGAGTCTAGCACAGGGGAAATGCAGGCATGAGAAGATATTGCACGGAGCCTTTGTAAGAGCAGAGCACGGAGCTGCAAAGCCCAGAGTAAAGCAGGGTGACTGCTTGAGGCAGGAAAAGATTTGGACATGAGTGTACTATCTGGCTGTCAGAACAAAGAAAGGACACATTTTCCCCTCCATTCAGAAATAAAATCAAATAAAATTACCAGCGTATCTTTGAATAAGTACATATTTTCTCAGTAAATTCTGCACACCAAAAGCAACCACTTTTTTTCTATTTTTATGTATTTGCAAAGTGACACAACACAGAAATATAAGCCTTCAATACATGCAAAATAGTTCTTATTTGTGCTGCACAGAAGTTGCATCTTAGTTGGCAAATTTTGGTTAAATGGGTGGAAGAGGCCCACAGATTTTTATGGTGTGCGAGCATACCAAGAGAGAGAAAAGATTCAGGTATAAAAATTCCACCTGACATTTGATCATGCTGGTTTTACTCATAACTTCAGAGCCCACTTTTTCGTTGTAACAATGGGTCCCCCTAGTGGGTAAAACCGTAATTGACGAATTTTGTCCTTAATTTCTCTGAACACAGCTAAGTATCACATTTGATTACCAAGTGGAAGTTCCTGCTTTTAGGAAAGTGAACATTAAAAGATATGGCTACCTTTTGTGCAACTTTTAAAAAACATAAAGCACAGCCACAACAATATATATTCCTACTGAACTGTTTCATTAAGCAATCAGCAACATCCTGAACATCTATGTTTTAAAACAATAGTAATATAAATAAATCTTTCTGTGAAGATTGCCCTGGGTAGGGCATAAACAATTTGTCAAATAAAAAAACTGTGTGAGAAAGAAAAATGAGTCCTGCTAAAACTTTTCCAAGTAATGAAATTCAGTATTTCACAGAGAAATGAATCAGATGCTGTTAGCAGTGCAACTACTTTCATAAATGTGGCAGCCATTATAAGCTGGCATAATTAGTTCACTCACACAACTCCAGACATCAGCACCTATTTTACTAACTGAAGAGGTCTCTGTTAGGATAACTGGATTATGGTTTGCTCTTTTAGGAGTACTGGGGAAATAGTTAACTTCCAATGGGGGCTCAATAACTGAATTGTTGCCTTTTTAAATGTCTTTTTAAAGGTGGCCCAGTATGATCTACATTAACTAGCATTTTTTACTAATTTCATTTAATTAGGCTTTTTGGATGAGATTGTTTTATTTATATACACAGCAATCAAAAATACCATACAGACATTTTACCACTTTACTTTTCAAGTACAGAACATTACTCTAGTTTCAACATTTGTTGTATAGCTCTGCCTTTTACTAACCAGGAGAGCACAAACTGACTGGTTTTTGGGCTTCGTCACAACTGGGTTAAAATATATCTATTTATTTTATGAGTTTTCACAGCTCCCTTTTCAAGGTACATGTTCTCTAATATATTTCTTTCCTATCCTGTATTTCCACTTACAGTTGAGACAGTCACTGGCTGCAATCTCTCTGACTCCAGCAGAGGAGTGGGAAGAGTGCCTGCCAACACCTGGGAAAGAAGAAAGAGGCTACAGAACTTGATGTAAATTACTGCAAACTTTTGCTCACACAAATTGTCTAAATCCTTTTCACACAAATAAAGTAGGCTTTGTCATCAGTCAAACATCAAGGTCACTTAAGAAAAAGAGCCAAAACCATAACTAACAAAAAAACCACAAACAACAAAACCCTAACCCAAACAAAAAAAACCCCACAACAAACAACAAAATAATTTTTTTTAAAAAAAGGAACCCCAAAAAATTCAAACAAAATAAGACTCTTTCACAAAATCATTTCATTAAATTATGGTTAAAATAAAGCATTCATAATTGCAGTTTGAAATTAAAAAAAATTATCCAGATGTTATAACATCATTTCCGCTAAATACTCTAAACAATTCTATTTAGAAAAGAGGCCCATTCCTGCTAGGCCCATTCTTTATTCCTTTTAGAGGGATATTTTAAAGGAATTATTCCTTTAAATACATTTCTTCCTTTGAAATTCATTTAAGTACTCTTTTATAAGTGGTTTTCAAAATACTAAAGGCTAAAATGTGGAAAATAGAACCTCCACCACCAATACACTCATATGTCATTTCAAAACGACCTACATATGGAAATTTCCCACTTATGTATTCTGAGAGCTATCACTTCTGACTGCTGGTAATTGCCAATGTGTTCAGTTTGCTTAGCAACAGTTTTAGAGTAGATGTACCATTTGTGCAATCATAAAAGCAAGACACTTGCAGATTCTCTAGAAGTATATGATGTTTCTACTGATTTTCTGCTAATGCGTGCAACATCTTAGTAAGAGTGTCTGAATGGATTTGTCCAGATATTTCCTCTGGTGTACCTTAGGGAAGCACCAAAACCACTGACCTCTTGTTTCCCTCTGCAGATTTGTTTTTCTTTCTTTACTCAAAAATGGGAACATTCTAAGCATCCCTACAGACTTACATCTGTGGTAACTACAGAAAACGACTTCTACAAAAGTTTTCCTGGTGCCAGTTGGTGTCTTCTACAATCTATTGACTTAATGGAAAAGTCAAAGAAAATGCAGCTCTTGCTTCAATCAGGTTCCTTGTGCAACACGGCAGGTTGCAGTCACAGCCATTTACTGCTTAATAGTAGGACACAGTACAACCAAAACAAATAAAGGGTTGCTTATATGAGCGTGTGTGTCTTGGGGAGGGTTTATCCCATTCTGGGGGGTTTTTAGTCTGTTTTGTTTTGTTTTTTGCCCAGTGGCGGCTGATGTCCCTGCCCCACACCCCATTCTCCCTGGCTCTGGAACTGTCACGATGAATGGAAGCTGGGCCGGGATTTTGAGGGGAGGTGGGGGAGGGCAAAGGGCAATTCTTCCCTTTCAGCGTGGACTGCTGGACTGACCATGCAGCAGGTATCTCTGACCAGGGATCCTGCTGTTTCTGTGGGTTTTACCTGTTTCTGTTGTGGTTTGTTTTTGGTTTTTTTTTTGTGTTTGGGTTT
>VZTZ01022388.1:1953-16835 GCA_013400955.1 Drymodes brunneopygia | reverse complement strand
TTGGGTTTTTTTTTTTTGTTTGTTTGTTGTTTTGTTTTGCTTTGGCACAGTGACTGAGACTGGCGGCTTGGCCTCTTTTGCTCTCTGCTGTGGGAAGCCCATAGCCAGTGCGTGCCCCGCCAGGACCGAGGACTGCCCCCACCCCTGCAAAGCCCAGACCCAGGTTCCAGCCAGTGCCAGAGGGAAATCCTGGGAACCCTCTCTCTCTGCTGCATTTGGGAGCCGGGCTGCTGCTGCCCACCCCCCACCATGCCTCTTCCACTGCTTCGGGATTTTTGCTAGACTGCAGCCCTTCACCCCGTCTGCCCGGAGGCATTGTGGTTCCAGCTACTGCTGCAGAGTTTCTGCTGCCACTTGCTTGCTACCTCGGGGTCAGTCTGTCCTGCTGTTCCAGCTTCCTTCTCCTGAGATTCCTGCTACAGTTCCTTTTGCTATCCTGAGGGGCACCGGCATCGGCTTTCCCTGAGGGTTTGTAAAGGAAGCCCCTTCTCCATCCCTTCTTCTAGCTGTGTCTGTCATTGTCCCCCTGAGGGAGAGACTGAAGCTCACGCCACAGCGCCCCCTGCAGCCGCGGAGGACTCACCGCACCCGCCCCCGGCTGGGAACCACCAGCGCCCCTGCCGGCTGCGGCCGTAACTGCACCCGTGGGGAAAGTGCCTGGCAGCCGAGAGAAGGCTGCTACTGGCTTTCTGCGGGGTAAGGTGCAACAATTTCAACATCGAGCATTTATTCCGTTGTGGGTTTTTTCTTTCTTTTTCTGTGCAGGCACAGAAATAAGTGCCTTGCGGGCACTCTTTATTTTTTTTTGTTAATAAAAAGGGTTTTTTTCACTTTCACTCCCTAGTGTCTGTTTCTCTCATTGGCAGAAGAAAAGGGAGTTATTGAAGCCCTTTCTCTTTAGAGGAAACGCTCATCCCAGGGCATTATCTCCTGAAATTTGTCTCAACAGAGCAGCACCATCCATCAGATATGTGTCCACAAAAAAATCTACAACTGTGTGAAGGGTTATCAGCAACTACAAGCAATCTATGGGGCAAATGGATTTAATGCAACTGTCCTTATCCCCTGTTGTGTAATTTGTGACAAAAACCTCTGCTAACAAAGTTTACTTTGTAATATCCCGGAACTGCACATAGCCTGCAAAACTTTCTTAGGACAGGGATTTAAAAATTGAAGAATTTCTCCACACTCTGCTTCATGGCTTAACCACCACAAAATCTCCAAAAATGCCAGTCACAAAAGAAATGTCTTCTTGAGTTGCAGCCATGGTGCAGAAAGAGAAGTTGTACACATGAGCTCTACTACAAACGTGAGAGACTAGAAACGAAGAGATCAACATGGACCCTGATGCCCTCCCATTTGGGCTGCCAGTCCTCTCATGNGGTTTTTCCTTTTTCTGTTGTGGTTTGTTTTTGGTTTTTTTTTTGTGTTTGGTTTTTTTTTTTTGTTTGTTTGTTTGTTTGTTTTGCTTTGGCACAGTGACTGAGACTGGCGGCTTGGCCTCTTTTGCTCTCTGCTGTGGGAAGCCCATAGCCAGTGCGTGCCCCGCCAGGACCGAGGACTGCCCCCACCCCTGCAAAGCCCAGACCCAGGTTCCAGCCAGTGCCAGAGGGAAATCCTGGGAACCCTCTCTCTCTGCTGCANCCACCAGCGCCCCTGCCGGCTGCGGCCGTAACTGCACCCGTGGGGAAAGTGCCTGGCAGCCGAGAGAAGGCTGCTACTGGCTTTCTGCGGGGTAAGGTGCAACAATTTCAACATCGAGCATTTATTCCGTTGTGGGTTTTTTCTTTCTTTTTCTGTGCAGGCACAGAAATAAGTGCCTTGCGGGCACTCTTTATTTTTTTTTGTTAATAAAAAGGGTTTTTTTCACTTTCACTCCCTAGTGTCTGTTTCTCTCATTGGCAGAAGAAAAGGGAGTTATTGAAGCCCTTTCTCTTTAGAGGAAACGCTCATCCCAGGGCATTATCTCCTGAAATTTGTCTCAACAGAGCAGCACCATCCATCAGATATGTGTCCACAAAAAAATCTACAACTGTGTGAAGGGTTATCAGCAACTACAAGCAATCTATGGGGCAAATGGATTTAATGCAACTGTCCTTATCCCCTGTTGTGTAATTTGTGATAAAAACCTCTGCTAACAAAGTTTACTTTGTAATATCCCGGAACTGCACATAGCCTGCAAAACTTTCTTAGGACAGGGATTTAAAAATTGAAGAATTTCTCCACACTCTGCTTCATGGCTTAACCACCACAAAATCTCCAAAAATGCCAGTCACAAAAGAAATGTCTTCTTGAGTTGCAGCCATGGTGCAGAAAGAGAAGTTGTACACATGAGCTCTACTACAAACGTGAGAGACTAGAAACGAAGAGATCAACATGGACCCTGATGCCCTCCCATTTGGGCTGCCAGTCCTCTCATGCAGGCCCATGACTTAGCTTCAGCGTTCAGGGCCAGCTGTGTCCCTTCCCACTGCCTCTGTGCTCATCCCTCCTTTCACAAACTTTCTCTCTGGCCTCTGCTCTGGCTTGTTGCCAGACAAGTTGTCACGGTTTCCCTTTTCCTCTTTGCCAATCTCCAACAGCATGGTTAAGCACAGCTCTGCTGTGCGTGGCAAAGTCAAGCACATCAGCAAAACACTAGAGATGTTTCTCAACTCAAGCAGAGCCTCCACGTGATGCAGCACTTGCAACCTTACATTATCTGTTGGTAACTTATCTGTGCCATGGAAACTTTCCCATGAATAAACACAAACCAAGAATGTTTGATGTCACAAACCGAGTATGTAAAAGCTCTAAAATAAGTCAGTCGAGTAGTATTTGGTGTACACTGCATTCCAACACGGTATTTTTATTCATTTGAAAGTTCTCAATTTCCTCAAAGATGCATGGGATTAATTAGTGTATTGATGGATTATTTGGCACAGTTATAAACAATTGTTACTATAAGCTCTTAAAAAGAGGTTCCAGTGATTTCAGTGCAATGGATTACAACATTTCCTAAACTGCCATTTTTAGACTTCCACTAGGCATCAGTCCTCCATAGCAAAGGTGACAGAGGAACATTTGTCCCAGGTACTCCAAGTCAGACTTTGTTCATTTAACACTAACTCACTTTTGCAAGTCTAGAAATAAGCACACATATTACATATGTAGTGATGACTGCTGAACCTTGACACTATCCTACAACAAAGATACAATGTGCCACCAAATTCCTCTCTTCCTCTATCGTATCAGGCAAAGTATAAAAAGAAAAAACTGGTAATCTGTATCTTATGATACACCAAGAGGACTATAAAAAAAGTACCAGGATACGTGTTTTGGGTACTAAAGGATAGTACCAGGATAGACACAAAACACACAGAATTTAATGTAGTGTCAATGCTGGGGCCAAGCCGACAGTTGCGAGTTCAGATATCAGATCTTACCAAGCTCTGGTCTCTGATCTGTCACAATTATTGTCAGGTGGTGAATATCACAAAAAGTCAACAGGAATTGCAAAAACCCCAGTACCCAAAACTGCAAGATCATCAGACAGCAGCATAGAACAAGCATTGTTTTGAAATGCAAAAATCTCCAGAACAACAAAATGAAGAAAAAAAGTAAAACCAAACACTGAGACAGTATCACTATTCTGACTGTTTCTTTTTCCCTTCTTCTGTGTCACTCCCACAGTCTGAGTGACTTACCAGACCTCTCTCCAGGTCACTGGCCTGTGCTTATGGAGCTTTATGCTGTTGTTACCTGGCCCCTGACAAATGCTGCCATGCCTGGAATGATTAAAGCATGTTTTGAAATCAGTTTATTATCATGCATAGTTGCGTGCCATTTGTTATTGTATGGGGTAACAAAGTTAATAAATGGCATCTTTGAAGATGCATATGCTTGCTCATTTAATGTTACAATTCATCTAAAAGAGCAGAAGTAAAAGCTTATAAATGAAAAAAGAAAAACAACATTTTCTCTGAATCATTGTCCCTTCTAGTTCAGCTCAGACTGAACTATAAAAATAACACTCTCAAGTAGTAGTAGTAGTAGTAGTAGTAAAGAACGTTTTATTAAAATGAAAGTTTTTCAAACCTTATGTATCAAAACTAAGGCCACAACTAATGCTAACACAAAATCAAGAACCTCAAAAGGCTCTTATGATACAATTTAGAAATCTGAAACAAGGCTATTTTACAATTAGTTTACAAACAGTTCAAACATTCTGAAATGCAGCATTACTTACTTGTTCTAAGGTATTACATCAATTATTTTTGTGATAATATTTAATGATACAAAGTACTGAATTATCAGTGCATGTAACCCATTTTTCTTTTGGTCCTGTGACAAGTAACTTTCTGCAACTCCAGCTACCAAAATAAATGAAAGTACAAAATATTGTAATGGAAGCTGCCAACAACTCCTTCCTTTTGTGGCAAGTTAATTTATTTTCTTCTAATGCTAAATATCTCCAGTCATAATAGCGATAAATTCTTCTTGATTGACTGTAAAAAAAGAATAAAAAAAGGAAAAAAAAGAAAATCATTAGACAAACAGCAAACAACAATAAACCATAAAATAAAAAATGCATATCTGTACTTTACTTAAAGGCTTCTCTGTTAGTATTTGTTGCATATGATCCATTACAGTAAGTGCTTACAAGTTTGCTTCTAGAACAGGGGTTTTGCGTGGGTTTTTTCACGTAACATGAAGTCAGAATGCAAGCTTTATTATGTGGAATACTTAGGCCAGAATGTAGATCAGTTATAATCACTTTTATTATTTATAATTATGAATGTAAAAATATTCTAGAAATGAAACATGATAGAAAAAAAACCCCTGAGGAACATACATAAAAAAGATGGCTATGCAAAATAGTATTATTTTAAGGTCTATGAAAATGTTAAGAATGGTATCTAAATTTTATTTAGTACTTCTCAAGCAACAATACCTGAGCTAGTTACAATTAAATTCAGTTTTACTCTTAAAATCAAAATTCAAAACATTTACATCCAATCTAGCATCACAGATCAAACAATGCTATTCCTGTCTCTAATCTTGGTAACACTTGCCAAACACAAAACAAATTTTAAGTTCATTTAGCTATTATTCTATAAATGAGCTAGAATTTAAATGGACTTTTGATGAGCTTTTTCCCATCTGAACTTCATTCTTCATTTATTACTAACAGAAATTTTATACAAATGCACCAAAAGAAATTAAGTCATAATAATACATTAATTAGCATTCATTAATTATTTTGCACCAGTTATACCTGAGGTTCTGACCTTACTCATATGTTAAAACATAGCCAGTCTAAAAGAGTCAACCAGTGAACATGTTCACTCTGCAGCTAATTACTGTAGTGGGGAATGATTAGAGTAAGTTGGTGGTATGAAAAAGACAAGACACTTACAAAGAATTCTCCCTTACAATTACCCATCCCAGCAAGATGCCCAAGCTATTCCTAAACAAAGCACAGCAAAGAAAGATCTACATTTACATTTAGAAGAAAATCAAAGAAATTCAACTATGTTCAAAAATAAAAAAAAAAAATCAAAAAACCTAAATATGCCCTGACATGATGCATGTAAAAAAAAATATGAAACAAGTAGATTTAATCTAGCTTAGACCCCTATGCTCTGAAACACCAGTCCATCACATAGCTACATCTAGTTCTAAGACACAAAAATACTGTCACTGTATGACTTTAAAGGCATTTCCACAGCTTTATCGCAGTAACAACACAGTAACAGCACAAATTCAAGCATCTCTGGTTTACAACATCCTTGAAGCCATGCTGCAAAGTGGAAATACAACACTATAATGACAAACAAATTTTGGAACGTTCAAAGAAACTTCCAAACACATTGTAGTTACAATTCCCAGAAACTCAAGTAATCCCAGTTAATCCTATTCAGACGTAGGATCTGTCCACAAGTTAAGCACCTTGAAAGCAGAAGCAGTTTTCCAAGGTGTCAGATTTCCCTCAAATCCATGACGTAAGTAATCATAAAAGAACAAACTAGAATTACAGCTAATATTAAGATAATGTTGACTTAGAATCTTGAGTTAAAGGTGCACATTTTTTCAGTGGTGGGTTTGGGTACTTTTCTTAATTCTGTGCCAATCCAAGACATGAGACTGGAAAGCGTTTCCTACAGATGCATCCACACAAGATGATCAAAACCGCATGATCTGACACCATGGAGTTTCTAAAGTTACTTGTGCTCAAAACCAGATGTAATTCCTAAACCCAGGAATACCAAAATAAGATTATTTACATATTTAAGGCAGATAAAAATATGTCAATGTGGTGGTATAACTTATATCAAAACTTCCCGGCATAAAAGGGGGGGCAGAATCGGAAATGAGGTATTCCAGAGCAGTTACTACAGCTTCCGCCTCCAAAAAACTCATAAAAATTCGGTGAGCACCTGGAGAAGCTCTCTTTTTGGCTTCCAGTGGACTGGCAAGACATCCCTTTCCTCTCCCCCCTTGCACTGTGCTGGTGCAGAGGGGGGAGGGGGGGAAGAGGAGAAGGAGCCCAGCCCNGAAGGGTTCTTTCAGACAAGCAAATCTCTTTCTCCGGGCGGTTGCTTGCTGAGGAAGCTAACACCATAGGAACTGCGTTTCCTATGGAAAATCAGCATGAAAGAGCAAGAGAAAGCTTCTCTCCCTTACATGGGTTGGAAGGGGACCTGTTCCAGAGGGTGGTTTCTTTAACTACAAGTCAAGATGTTACCTTTTGTTTGGTCAGTAGAAAGAATAAGGAAGTGTGGGGGAGGGGGGAAGGGGGAAGAGTGTTCTAAAGAGGTTTTGTTCTGATTCCTAATTATCATTGTTATTACTTGCTTTAAGTCTGTTAATAAATTTCTTTTTATATTCTTTAAAGTATAAACCTGCCTTGCCTACTATTGGTCCTTACCTCACAACAAAAATCAAGTAATTTTAGTGAATGTGCTAACGTTTGGCCAAAGAACTACTGCAACTAATATTTCTGCCTAGTTTTCAATTCCCCAAACCTCTAAACCCGCAACAGTCAAGTATACTTTCTTTTACAGAAATCTGTGTACAGCCTAACAGTAGAGCTCAGTGGTTTTGCTGAGAACATAAGTATTCACTATAACGTGTGTACCACACAAGACACCTCATTTCAATGTGAGCAAAACAATCTCTCAAAAGTAATAAAGATGTTAAACCAAAAGTGGTATTATTCCTGTATTTGACATATCAATAAAAATGCTAACAATTAAGAGTTTCAAATTTTTTTTTGAGGGTAGAAAAAGAAGGAGAACTGGATGACATCAAGATTTTGCCCTATGACCCACATATTTGAAGAAAAATGAAATAGTGATTCACAGGATGATTTACTTTCTCAGAATGAATCTTAAAGAAGTAGGAACATCCTCAGTTTTCTTTAAAGAACAAAAAACACACAGAACATTAAGGATAAACAGTACCATACACAAACATTATGCTGTCAATCTTCCATATTCAATCTTCTGCTTGATTGCTCTAACAAAGACAATGAATGGATGACTGAATAAGAGGAAATTGAGCCACATACTCTTAGCAGATCGATTTGATTTAAAAAAATGTAGTACTGACATAAAATAATTATGACTCAATAACCTTCCTGAAAGGAGCTAATGGTCTATGTTCCATTTGTAGTACCCAAATAGCAATGTGACAAAAGAACATTGATCCATGATTCTGACATCTCATTTGGCAGCTCCAGGAGAGCAACACATGACAAAACATATTTGCACAAAGAATTCTACTTTCATTCACCTCTACAGCTACGACTTCCAAAAAATAACACCTATGTCAAACAGCATAGAAGACTATATGTCAAAAGGCTGGCAACACAATTTTTTCCACTAGTACATATGAGTTTTGAGTCCAACAGATGCTCACAAGCATAAATACCATTGTCACGGCAAAAACTGATGACTTGCTAGTGAAATTTCAGATATGAGTCACTACCCTGAAAGAATGGTTTTTGATGGACTGATACAATCTTTAGGTACAAGGTCTTATGTGAGTGATCCTCAAAATTCAGGTATTAAGGTTTCTGATATAAAAATAAGGTTGTTTTAAAGTTAATGAAAAACTCTTAAGTTTCAGTGTTCACAATGATTTAACAAGCATAGTATCAAACTTGATTTGCTAATTCATTCTTTACCTACTTAGTAAATCCCTTCTGCAGCCTACTCTATATGGACCTTGCCAATTGCAGAGCCATTTTTCCCACTACACTTTTCAGCACTCCAAGGGCCAGAAGTAAGTTAAAGATCCATCCAAGCTGATCCTACATAGACCCAGGATACTTCCAGCATGATTTATTACCTTAATGCTCTATATCCAATGCTGAAATATCACAACAATGACATGTCGCCACGTAAGATATATTAAGTAAGTGATCAAAAGACTTTCTCTCAGCACTTTAATACTTTCACTGATTTATAAGGAGATAAAAATGTAATGTGAGTACACAGAATGTTTTACGTCTACCTTCAACTACACTTTCACCCATCTTTTAATAAACATTGGTTGAATAAGAGTTGGTGGTGAATCAACTAGATTCTTAGACTGCAGGATTAATAGCTGCCAAAAGCAACCGTCTGTGTTATTTGTAAGCTAAATTATGTTTGAGATGAAAGTAATCTAGAAGGAAATTAAAGAGGACATTTTCATAACAACACCTAAAAAGGGAATAAAATCAAGAACAAGATTATATTGCCAACACATACTTTCTCCATCTCCATCCTTATCAAATTCTTCAATCATAGCCCGTAGTTCTTCATCAGACATATTTTCACCCAATTCTCTAGCAACCCGGCGCAAGTTTCTCAGACTTATTTTGCCAGAGTCATCATCATCAAACAATTTGAACGCCTTGAGTATTTCTTCTTGTGGGTCTCTGTCCAATATCCAATCCGTCACTGCAAGAAGGGTATTTAAGTTAGACTAAAAAATTCTGAAAGGTAAATTCAGAATGACCTTTGCAAACTAAAACAATATGAAGAATACATGTCTGATTTCACCTGTTCTTACATTTCTATGAGATTCAATGTGGATATTTTTTGGCTGTTGTCTGACCTCTCTTTCCCCAAGCTGAGTTGCTCTTTGGGACATAACTGTTGCAGTGGAAAGCTGCATGGTCGTTTAGACACAGTCATACTTTCCACATGTTTTCCAATAGGAGTTAAAAGTATACACACAACACCTCTGTTTCAGAAGTCCAAATTTTCAGAAAAAACACCATCAGCTCTTTTAGCTGAAGGTGTGAATATTTTTACTTTGTATGTTTTCATCAGGATAGAATTTTGAACTGGGGAGAACACTGAAATAGTAAGTGAAGAATAACATCCACATTAAACCTCTCTTTTTAAATATAAAACCACACTAACACAAAAAGCCCCCATAACCAACCAACCAACCACATCCCACCCCCCCAAACCTGAAAATGAAAAAAGACTAAGCATAGGGGTTATGAAAAGGAAGCTGCTATGAAATTACAAGATGTTTATTCTGAAAGGATTCTTCAGCCTTTGTTATTCTTTTCAAGACAACCATTCGTCAGTTTCTGCAACAGAAAAGACAAACCTGCCTCATGAAATATTTTTCTAGCAATTTCTTCAGGCCAGCCAACAATAATTTACCTCCACATCTTTGTACCTGCTAGTCTTGTATTACAGGGCTAGTCTTGTATTATCAAGCCATTAAAATCACATCAACACTGCTTGCACATAAAGAATCACTTACCATCTGCTACTAACTGCAGATGGAACATCTGCTCCGGCTTAGCAAACTTGAGAGGAAAGAATTTTTCATGCTCATATAAGCCAACTACAGCAATCAAGTTTATATATCTGCACATTTACCCTAAATTTAAATATTCTCTTTTAAAACAACAGTGCTGCTTGACAGTATTACATCATTTGAAAAATGCTAACTTCTGTGGCAAAAAGACAACTGAAAAATAATATAATGTCTCTAAATACAAAACTATAGAAGACAAAATATAATTGCATCTTTACGTATTTCAGTTGAATATTAAATTAAGAGAAATTGATGGCTCAAGAACTGCTTAGCTATATTCAGCAGCTCTTCACAATTAATGTCTCAATAACCTATTTTATCTCACTCCCCAATCTTTCTGTTAGAAGTGATATCGTATTTAATTCTGTGTCAAGGTCATATTGCACCACAGCAGTACGCTACTTCAACTCAAGTTTTTTCACAGGTACGATCCCCTTCCAAGTATATGCTGTGCTTTCTACAAGAATTTTCCTGGCTTCTTGCAGCACTTAATGACTGTTGATATTGATAGCCAGGACAGAACAAGGAAACAACAAACAGGACTGGAAAACAGGAATTAAAAAAAATAATTGCACTGTAATTACAGTATATTCATTTCATATGATATTACAGCACAATGATGTAATTTTAAGATTAGTATTACTATCAAATCAATACACTCATTTTCTTTCTAATACTTCCACATAGGCTTTATAAATCAGAAAAGAACAAAAAATAATGTTTTCTAACCTGGAATATAACTACAAAAATATTACCTGTCATTAACAAGGCATTTTGTCCAGTACTACTAACTGTACTAACCTGTTAAACAATCAAATGTTGCCACATTTCAATCACTAATTGTTTTGATACATTAAGATGATTGCTATTTGTAGCCAAGAGCAAGTACTGGGGTTTGAGTGTTTTGTTCCACAAAATCTACAGAAGCATAATACCTTGAAGAAATGGACTATCATGAGCATAATGAACTATAATGGACATAAAAAACTACAAATGTAAACCAACACAGATTGCTTTTTGCTAAATATAAATTGTATGCAAAAGCATAAATTATGTATAACAAAAATCCCCTAAAATCTTTAAAAAAAATCAAGTCTAAAAATTCTGCCGATCACTACACCCTCAAAGTACATGCAATCCCACAATACAGAAATTGCAGATGAATGACACAACTAATTCTACCGGCTTTATCAACAGCTGAAAACCCTTGTAGTACAATATTGAAAATCTACTTCAATTTCTCTAATCTTTTTTATATATGAAATCTATAGTCTGCTTGTCTGTGTACACACTCCTTCCCATGAAATCAATGCCAATACCTTTTCCAAAGCAGGAAGAAGAATCTTACAAAGATCCATGAACAAGACAAGAACACATACGCTTTGAACTAGCATTTATTCCTCTGTCTAAGCTTGAAAGAGACTGTGTAAACCCTACTTACTTTCATACTGTAGCTATCATTCATCTCTACATATAAAATGAAGCATTCAGAAAACAAATATTTATCTTCCTTCACATTGACCTATATTAAGCAAAATATTTCTTAATAAATTTCTATTTCTTAATAAATAATTGAAGAAGTCCACAAAGTACAGCTTTGAAATTGTACACACTACTATAGGCTAAGTATCTCCAGAGGTAGAAACACAATCAAACACATACCAACTTCATTAAAATCTTCAAAGGTGATCTTGCCTGTTGATTCTCGATCATAATCTTTAAGTATTTTCAGAACATCAGCTTTTTTCACATCAAAACCCAAGGCTCTCATTGCCACCTTTTGGAATAAAATCGAAGTGCAACCATAGATAAGGATCAAAATAATGATATAACAGATTTTCTTTTTAATTTCAGTAATTACCTTCTTGCCCAAGAGAGAAAGAGCATATAAATGGTTCAGTAAAATTAATAAATAACATAAATAAAAGTAAAAGAGCTTGGGATATTAAAACCATTTAGAACTACTACGAAATGGAACACCTAGTTACAGTAAGAAAAAAATCCTTTGCATTTTCAGGGATTTTACAGACTGGACCAAATGCATCTTAGGTCAAGTAAATTTATTCCTCATTTCCAAAACCATTCCAAAATCTTATTTTTTTAAGACAAAACTGAAAATCATTCTGAAAATTATTTTTCATTATTCAGGCAAGTGTGTGTATGTTCATGGATTTACAAATCCTACAACACTTTCAACTGCTTTTCCAGTCAGCCACAGAAGCCAACCTACGTTGTACTCTTCCATTAGCGTAGGAGTCCACATTTATTTTCCCATTTCACCTTAGAAGGCAATTTCTCAGCACACACTACCCCAGCTTCCTCTGAACTGAAGAATATAGGTTAACCACACACACATAGAAAATCACTAAAGTAGTTATTCAAAAATTGATGCTATATGCTGATTCTGTATAGAAGGAGATAAATAGTTTTTTTCTTTATGTATTTCTGCTCTTTCACAGTATTAGCTTCAGGGTGACAATATTTAATTAGACAGCTATGAAAGGGCTTTTCAAGTAATCACAACAGCTGGGAATTCAGATCATACCATAACCAGAAAAAGCATAACCATAACCAAGAGAGCCCCCAGCACAGCCCTAGTCACAGTGGCTCCCAGTAAAGATAAAATGCCTGAACTCTAAAATAAAGACAAGGAAATTGTTCTACCTAATGCACTTCTGTAATAGCAAATTAAGTAAAAATAAGACTATTTTCCTTCTTTGAGTTACTTGGTAGACCCAGAATGTAGAGCCAATACACTGGATTAGGCATTCTTTCAAAAAAAATCTCACCCTTTATGTGACTGAAACACTGGTCTCTCCAAAGCTACTTTTTGTGCTCGATGCCTTAATTAGAATAAAAATGCATAAAAGTTTTAAGGTAAGTTTAATGACCCTCATTTACCACTCTGTAGACTTTCAGGTGGGAGGCCTTACTCAGAAAGACATCCTAAACTCCATCTGCTATAGCTATCATCAGGAGCATCCTTCTTTGGGAACGGCAACTACCGAGCCTCCCACATAAAGAGCAAAAAGCACACCTTATTCACACAAATCATAGGCTTCCTGTTGAAAAATACAGGTAAGCTCTGGCTTGCAGTCAACAGTTTTACAAATTTGATTTACATCTTTTACCTACCGAAACCAACACTAAGCTTTAAGTTATACAGTGCCTTTAAAAATAATCAAACAGTTTTTCAAGAGTTTCCCCACTTGTCATCTGTCCAAGCTTAACCCTGGGCAATTATACCAGGGTTATTTAGAATGCTATGGCAATTCTGTCACGGCATTAGTAGATAAAGTGGGAAGAAAAGCTTATTCTTACACCAGTGGAGTACTTCCTGGTTTTTTCTTTCTTTTTTTCTTTCTTTTTTCCCCTCATTCCTTTAAGCCAGCAAGATATCTTGCAGGAAATTTTTTAAGATACAGGCAACATCTTAAGAAGTCACTATGGAACAGATACATTATCTGCTATAATATTGCTTAAATGAAAGAAAATGTCTACCTTTAATTCATGATAATTTATTGCTCTATCTTTGTCTGTATCAAACAATTCAAAGGCATCTTTAATTTCTTGCTTCTGTTCTTCAGTCAGTTCTCTTCTTTTCTTCTTTTTAGTTTTGTCTACCAAGAGCTCATTCCTATTCAAAGAGGAAGAAATGTAGTGTAACAGATTTCTACTGGGAAGATGCCACTGTAGACAACATTTTCCACCAATAAGAAGCTCAGTAATTTTGGAAATCACTACCTTACCTAGTCAATATTTTCCCAGCTTGTATTCCCAGTTTAAAATAACATTTGAAATAGACAATTCCTTTGTGGAATCTGAATGACACCTCCAATCCCCCACCAAAAATAAAATCAGCATGGACATTTTTGTTAATAAGCAGCAATGAAAAAAAAAGAGGGTAGAAAAATTACGAGTTAAAAAGGCTTCTTGAGGTTATAAACTAGACTAGCAGTTGAAATCATACAACTCATGGAAACAGTTAGTTCCTACACTGTAGCTTATTTGGGGACAGAAAGGCCAGTGCAGGCCAAACTAGGCCAGACAGTCTAGCTACTAAAGCTGGCTTTAGGTGCCACAAATCGGCTTTGTTGCCTCTAACAGTTCTTAGATAAATGGTACCTGCAGGGTTTTTTTTTATCCTTTAGATCAGACACATATACACTGTTCCAAAGATTTTTTGCTCTGTTTTGGTATACAAAAGAGACAAGACCCCCAAATCAGCAAATCTTGCTCAAAGACAGCCCCCTTTTCTTTGGCTAGTCTAGGAATAAGCTTATATTTTCAGAGGAGCATAGTAAAAGGACAAGAGACAAAAAACACAAAATTTAAGGGAAAAAACTGCAGCTGGAGGAGAAACTGCAGCTGGATCCAAGCGGAAACATTTTCCCAGTGCATGTGATGTGCTAGAACAGTTCCACTGGAAAGGAGTCTCCATCATCAGAAATTTTTGGAACCTAACTATAAAACATGCTTAGAATCCTCAGCCAGCTTTGCGTAGCAGCTGCTGTGATCAGAACACTGGACTAGACGACTTCCATAAGTCCTTCTTAACCTAAATTACTATACAGTTTATGTTATACTCTCAGGAAAAGGCTTTTTAAGCCCATTTGTCCATTTGTACCAGGCAGAATACGTGCTGTATCATCTACTGTAAAATGCGTGAACATTACTGATGCGTGAACAGAAAACTTTGCAAGATTAACTTTGCAAATCCCCTCTAATAAGCTGCTTTATGCCCTTCTTTGTTAACAATTTGCTAATTTTAATCAAAACCTAAGGTTAAACATTTATCTAGACTTAGCTTTCAACAACCACTGAAACAAAAATCCCAAATACAGACAAGAAAAGTGCAATCTGCAGAAGCTGAGACTGCTTCAAACCACGATACCCTCAAAGAGNCCGCCCGGCACGCCCCGCGTTCCGCCAACACCTCCCGAACGCGGGCGGCAGGGTCCTGAAGGACCGCGGCCCACGCTCCGGGCCCCGAACAGCACAAGGGGGAAAGCGCCCAGCTTGTACCGACCTGAGGGTCAGGCTCATCGTGCCGCCGCCGGACAGCCGGGTCC
>VZTZ01022386.1:788443-812982 GCA_013400955.1 Drymodes brunneopygia | reverse complement strand
GTGGTGGTGGTGGTGGTGGTGGGATGGTGTAGTTCCCGAATTTCCTCTCCTTTCTGTGCTGGCCACTGCCTCCGTCTGCCCCAGCAGGTTTTACTCTGCTTGTGGTACACGGGAGACGCTTTGCATTCATGTAGCTGTGCCTCTGGCATCTAATTTCAAGATAAACTGTTTATGAGGCTTAACAGCCAGGGAGAGGATGGAAAATGCAACCTTTAGAGAGTGTGTCCTGGAAGAGCTGTGACTAAGCAGAAATGTTCTCTCCTTGCTCTGTGGCTCCCTGGAGGTGGTTAAATCCCAGCTGAGATCACGACCAGCCACTGTGAAATCCTGGCACTGGGGCTTTGCTCCCTTAGCTCCTGTGCTACCCAGCGCCCAGAGCTGGTGGGTGCATCCCACCTTCCTGCAGCAGGGCCAGGCTCAGCCCTGTGCCTTTCCCCTGGGGCAGGGGAGGGAGAAATGTTGCTGCAGCAAGGCTGGGGTTTACTTTGGCTCTGCTATTGTCATCTTCTTCTAAAGAATCATCCTTGGAAACGTGGAGGGGGTGATGCCTTCCCTTCCCAGGCTTGGCCTGGCATTCTTCAGCCTTTCCTCTCGCTCTCTCATTCTTTCCTTGCCTTAATTTGCCCTGATGGAGACTGCTGATAGAGAGGAGAGAGGGAAACGCTGCCTGTAATGATTTCTGCTCTTCTCCAGCCCGGGGCTGGGTTGTCTGTCTGGAGATGGAAAAGAAGGAAGGGGGGATTGAGCGGAAGGGGGGGAAATGAGGGAGCAAGCTGAGCAGTGCAGACCTTGCTTTGATGAAAATGTCCTTGGGAAGGAGTGGTTAAACCTCTCTGCTCTGGAGACGTGGCTGCATCAGCAGCTGCTGCTGCTCTTGCTCCGCAGCCTGCTCTCGGATTCCTGCCTCCTCGTGGCTCTTCCAGACTCCACAGGGAGAGAGCAGCCAGCAGGGAAGGGTGTTCGCACCAAGCTTGCATTAAGGAATTCACAGGAAGCTGAGGGGGCTACGGATAGGGAGGCAGCGACCCGTCTTGCCCTGACCCTAGGGTGTGATCCCCGGGGGATGTGCTGTTCCCCGGGATCTGGGACACAGCTGGGTCACGCAGTGCCATCCGGAGTGCCATCCGTGCGCTTCCCTCCCCGCTGCGGCTGTGGGATGCTCGAGCAAAACACGGCTCCATTTTCTCTGGATTCGTGCTCTCCTCCTCCCGTGGTTGTTGGGGCTGGAAATGCAAACCTTGCTGCCCGGGCACGGCCGGGGCCACCGCATCATTCCAGCTGTGCCACATCCCCCCTCGGCAAGGGGGTTCTTCCAGTTTTGTGCTGCATTTTCCCTCTGCTCAGCCCCTCTCTCTTGTGTCTCTGCCCGCAGCAGGTCCGGGGAGGAGGGATGTGAGGTCAGCGGGATTAAACGCTGCAGGGAGACCTGCCCGGGAGAGGGGCTGCCCTGCTGCCCTCCTGCCTCCGCGGCGGTGGGGGATCCTGGGAGCTGTAGTCCCAGCTGGAGCCGCAGTGATCCAGAGGCTTTCCCTGGGTTTGGTGGAGGCAGACAGCACCTGCATGGCTCTCCACCGACCTGCTCGTTTCCATGGCTCGCTGCTGCTTCTCTGCCTCACCTCCTGCTCCCTGGCCAGCAGCCTTATTTCTCTTTGCTCCATCTTTTCCTGCTGGGTGGATTTACCTGGCTGTGTGCTGGTGGCTGCAGGTGTGCCCCCTCACCTGTGCAGGACAGACCATCTGCACCAATCCTTCCCAAACTCTCCTTGGACACCACCAAAACCTGCGGCTGAGGGCTCAGACTCCCTAAAGCATCTAAAACAAGCACCAGTACTTGCAGTATTGTAGCAGTGCAGTGATGCTGCTTTGGATGTGGGATGCTGGTGGGATTGATGGCTTGTGGAGGTGGCTGCATGCTCCTGGGTGGCACTGGGAGCATTTTTCACCCTGGGTTTGTGGTTAGACAGAAAGGCTCTGTCCTGCACTCCCTGCCAGTGCCTCTGCTGCTCTGCCAAACCCTGAGTGGTGCCCCAGGCTGTGCTGGCAGCCCCCAACTTGTGCAAATGTGGCAGAGATGGGGATTTAGTTAAATGTCTCTCGTGGGATGACATGTACAGGGCTACAGCTGAGGGAGAATTTGGCTCTGGCTCAGGAGATGTCGAGGTATAAATGGGAACAGGGCCTGTCTCCTGCGTCAGCCGTTCCCTTTGCAGCACTCACCAAAATGCTCCAGCTCCCACTTTTGCCCATGGGAATCTGGTGGAGATCACGTCAGAGCGGGGCTGTTGGCACTGCTGTTATCCCTGACCCAGCTCAGGGCAGAGGGGAGAGCTGGTGGCAGTGCCCCTGAGAGCTGGTGGGACACAAGGGGATGGTGTCCTGTGCCAGCTCGTGGGTGGTGAGTGGCTGCCCCACGTCCATCCACATCACTGCTGTCAAACCAAACCATCGCTCGGGAAAGCTCCATTTTTGCATTAGAAGTTAATGCTGCCTCTTTGTCCTCCCTGTCAAAGACACCTTCCCTGAGGATGCTCCCTTTTCTCTCGGCAGGATGAAGAGAGCCCAGTTTGGACCCCATGACTGGCTGTCTCTCCCTGTGCCAGCTGGTTCCAGTTGGCTGCTGGTGGATACCTTGGAACCAGAGACTGCTTATCAGTTCAGTGTCTTGGCTCAAAACAAGCTGGGCACCAGCTCCTTCAGTGAGGTGGTCACTGTGAACACTCTAGGTAGGTCCTCCTTGGGAACAAGGGGAGGGCTGGGAAGGGATTTGGGAGCACCCTTTGCCTTGCTCCATGTGTCCTCATGTGCTGGAGATGGAGATGATCATTGTCAGCAATAGTTTCCAGCCATGTAGGAGATAGTTTGTGGAGGGTCCTGAATGAAGCTTGCAGACTTTGCTGGGTGCATGAGGGTCTGGAAAGCTTGTCCTGAGAGACAGCGTGGGGAGCTGTACTGTGCCAGTCACCTTTCAGATCTTCCTTAAGTTCAGCTGGGATCAGGAGGTATTAATAGAGCACGAGATCACTTGTTACAGCTCAGAGCCTTTGGGCTCTCAGGTAGAGCTGGGAGGAAGCAGGAAGCCCTGCAGTCACGGCCTCATTAGCCCAGTGCCTTTTAAAAATCCACTTTTCTATTTCTGTGATGAGAGACCAAACTCCCAAGACGTGCCCTGAACCCCTGGAACGTGGGAACAGCCACAGTGGCCCTTCTGCTGCTGCTGGGTGCACGCGTGGGAGAGAACCTTGCCCTGCCCCATCTCAGAGGTGTCCCTGTCCCTTCTGCTCTGCCCCCAGCATTCCCTGTAACAACTCCAGAGCCTCTGGTGTTGGTTACCCCACCGAGGTGCCTAACAGCCAACCGGACACAGCAAGGCGTCCTCCTGTCGTGGCTCCCTCCCGCCAACCACAGCTTCCCCATCGACCGCTACATCATGGAATTCCGCGTGGCGGAGAAGTGGGAGATCCTGGATGATGGCATCCCGGGCTCCGAGGGCGAGTTCTTTGCCAAGGACTTGTCTCAGGTGAGCAGGGGGTTGCCCACGCCATCCCCCAACTCAGTGATCTTTTCCTGCTTCCATGGTTCTGTAATAATATTGCACCATCTGCTGCAGCTCTGGGGAAGTTCTGGAGTGGCTTCATCCCTGAGTTGGGATCTTCAAGTGTTGGAAAAGATAGAATGTTTTAATAATTTTAGTTAATGGTTTTAAGTAATCATAATCAATATGCATATAAATGATGAATAGTGAATTATTCTTCAATTACTCTTAGCCAGCATTTGGCAAAGTTGTCATAAACTGCTTTTGTAAGAGCACAGCTTGAGAAACTGAAAACTTAAAGTTTGTTTTAAAAACTTGGCTGAAACTTAAAGTTTTGATAAAGTCACTCTGATGTGCTTCAACGAACAAAGCCTGGGAGAGAAAAATGTATTGTTGAGGTTCGAATGTAGGATTTATGGACCACAAGGCCATTTTGCAGTAACCAGAAGCTAAAGAGACTAACAAAGTCTCAGTGTACATTAGAAAGTCCCTACAGGAGGAAAAAGATACTAAAAAGACTAAAAATATGCACTAATTAGCATAAGAAGCGAGAAATCAATAACCAATAGAGGATAGAATACTAATTAATGAAAGAGAATTGTGTAATTTAGGACCAACGAACAATAATTTTCGTTTGATGAAAACGTATAAGTAGATGAAAAAGTTTTGTATCTGGGTCTGGGTGGAGGCAAGAATTTTATTGTCCACACACCCCTGGAGCAAGGATAAAAGCCTGACTTGCTAGCATTAAAAGGGTGGTGTTAGAAGGTTTTATTTATCCTGGGGATGCTGGGGGGTGTGCTGAGACGAGGCTGGAGGCTGTGTGGGGGCTCTGACAGGCGTGTTTGGTGTTCCAGGACACCTGGTACGAGTTCCGTGTGCTGGCGGTCATGCAGGATCTCATCAGCGAACCGAGCAACGTCGCTGGCGTGTCCAGCACAGGTGAGTGAGGGCTGGCTCCTCTCCTCCCCCCGGCTGTGGGGCTGCGAGCTGGGCTGAGGGGAGTGCAGGGCTGTGCTGGACACGGCGCTGACCCCAGGCTGCCTCCCCGATGGGAGCAGGTGAGGACAAATCCCCGGAGCCCTGCAGAGCCCAGCACAGCCCGGCTCTGCGGTGAGTCTGGAGAACAAAGCTGCGAGCCGGGCACTGGCGCAGCCTGGAGACGGGAGTGAAAGGTGGAGGAGAGAGGAAAACGTAACACTGCAGTGCAGAGTCCACAGGGAAAAGAGCTTTGCAAGCGGGAGGCTGCAACGTGCTGCAGTTGGTGCGTGTTCCCTGCACGCCCAGCTCGGAGGATGCTCCTGGAGCCGAGGGGCAGGCGGAGGAGGGCTGTGACGGCGCTGGGGAAGGCGAGGGCAGCAGGAAGGGATGGGGATGCGGCGAGCCCGGGTTTTCTGGCTCTCGTGGAAAACCCGGCTGTGCTGCGATGCTGCGGTCTCTCTCTGCCCCCAAGTGGTGCCGGCGTGGTGAGGAGAGCTTGCTGCAGCCTCCCTGCTCTTGCAGCCGCCCTTGCTCCTCACGCCCGGTTTTTCTGATGAGGTTTGGCAGGTGCCGGGCCCCAGGCAGCTGCTCTCCCAGGCTGAAAGCCCAGGCTCCGAGGGGGGGAATGCACTGATCCTGGATATCCTGGCAGGAGCACCGAGGTGTGCAGGGTGAACATCTGCACGTGCCCACAGCTGAGGTCTGCTGGGGCTTCACATGTGCTCCTGGTTAGCTAAGGGGTGTCATAAGGGTTTGGAGCCCGGTTTTCACTGGGAAAGCTGAAATGAAGCACTGACAAAGAGGTTGAAATACCTTGTGCTGCTGCAGCGGGTTGTTCAGCCAGGAGGTGACTGCATGTTTGCTGCAGCTGTGTGTGTTCAGATGCAAATATGTATTTGTTTGGTGTGGAGGCTTCTTCCCTGTGTGTTCAGCTAACACAGAAAGGTTTATCAGATTACTTTGGGCAACCTGGTCTAGTTGAAGATGTCCCTGCTTATTGGAGAGGGATTGGACTAGATGGCCTTTAACAGCCATTTCCAACCCAAACTGTCTCATGATTCTGTGATCTGGTGTGAGATCACTAAATCCCTTGGCCCTGAAGCAGCACTGATTGCTGTCCCTGGGTGGGCTGGCTTGGAAGCAGGGTCTTTACAGAGATTTTCATTCCTGGGGACTATCACTGCCTCCATGCTCTGGCAGCGCCCTGGGGAAGGCAGCAGGTGTAACGCTGAATGGTTGTGTTTTTTCCCCCAGACGTTTTCCCTCAGCCTGACCTGACGGACGAGGGCCTAGCCCGCCCGGTGCTGGCTGGCATCGTTGCCACCATCTGCTTCCTGGCTGCTGCCATCCTCTTCAGCACACTCGCCGCCTGCTTCGTCAACAAGCAACGCAAACGCAAGCTCAAGCGCAAGAAAGGTGAGCCCATTCCCGGCGTGCTTCCTCCCTCCTTCCTGTCTCCTCCTCGTTTCTCCCCCCTGCTTGTGTTGTGGTCGTAACCTTCTCCCCTGTCTGTCTCTTCTTCGTCCGTGCGCGTCCTCAGGTGAAGCCCTGACTTCCTCCCTCGGCTGTGCCTGAAAGCGCCCGTGGTCGGGAGCGGGAGAGGCAGGGTGGGTGAAGAGGCGCCAGAGAAACTAGCCTGGGAATTCCGAGGGAGCTCTCCCACGTGGTGATAACTCCTAGAACCGGGGGTTTAGGGCTGGGACACAGATGGGGGGGCACTGCTCACCTCCTCCAGGTCCCCCTGGAGCTGGGCTCTTCAGCTGCTCCCAGCCTGGAGCGGGCAGTGCTGGGCTAGAGAAGACCCCAAAGGACACCCTGCTGCTCTGCTTCCCAAAAGCTGGGACTGCAGCCCCCATGCAGGAGTGGCTGGTAGGGAAAAGGGTGGCTGGGGAGCTGGAGAAGGCAGGGAAGCGGCTCCGTCTCCTCCAGCCTGCGGGGCTGCGGCAGCAGGACGGGCAGGACCCTGTGACGGGAGCTGTTTGTTGTCAGCAACCATTAAAGCACTGGAGCAATGAAACCGTGGCCTCTTGTTGAGTGTCTTTTGTTGTCTTGATGTTGAGTCTGTCTTGTTTCTGTCGTGTTGCGCCTCCTCAGCGTTCTCTCTTCTTTCCCCTTTTTATTCTCTTCCAGACCCTCCTCTCTCGATAACCCACTGCAGGAAGAGTTTGGAGTCCCCGTAAGTATCTGTCTTACCCCAGGCTGTGGGGTCTTCAAGGTGCCTTCCTCCTACAGTCTTTGCACAACTCAAATGGAAATATCTCATCTTTATTTGGTTGCTCCTGATGAGTTGTTTTTGGGTGTTCCCTGAACTTTTGGGAACACAGTGGTTCACAAGAGACAAATGGGCTTTGGAGCACAAAGCAGCAGGGACAAATGCAGCAAACTGAGCTAAGAGATGACCCCGCTGGATCTGTGAACATTTTCCGAAGCTGGAGTTGGCTGGTGGAACTCAATTACACACCAGTTGGAAAGGGCTCCTTAGGAGAAGGACTAGTCTACTGCATATGGAGTCCTTCCTGCCAGCTCGGTGTAGTTTTTGAGTCATTCTCTGTTGGCTCTGTTTTTTCCTGGGAAATTAATCTTTTCTCCTGAAGAATGCCCTGCTGAAGCCTCTTACCACACGTGCCCAAAGGTGGTGGATCGTGGTGCTGCAATAGCCACAGCTCCTTGCAGAGCCCATCAAAAGCATGTGTAGCTGCAAATCAGCAGGAGCATCTTCCCGGTGGGAGTGCAAGAGTCTGGGATGTGGACACCTCATGCTTTGGCTCCTGGACTGTTGCAAAATGTCCTGGTGCTGGTGGATCAGAATTTTACTTGTTTTCAGTTCATCTACTGCACTGAAATAACCTGCACTGTCTCTGCTGGATCTGCTGTCTTTTGCCTCTCAATCCTGTTTGTCCAAGGCTTTCTGGATAGGGATAAGGGAATTATTCTGGTGCTCTCTGCCTTTTGTTGCGCTCAGCCTAAAGTCTGAGTGTTGAGAGTGGGAGAAAGAATTGGTCTGAAAGGATCCATCAGCATCTCTAAGTGAGATGCTGAGTTACGTGGGAGGGAACATTTGCCGGATATCCCTCTTCTCAGGGCCTTTCCTGGGCATGGACAGCTCAGGTGAGCACAGGAAACCTCAGAAGGAGTTGGAAGCAAGCTCTGGATGTGTCTTTTGTCTCTGTGGGGCTGTGGAGCTTGTTGCAAGGAGTTGGTGGAGCTTGTTGAGAGGTGTTGGGGTGTTGGCGGAGCTTATTGCAAGGTGTTGGTGTGAGCTTTCTGCCCAAGTGTTCTGAGCTGCCTTCCCAAGGAGCAGGGATGTTGTGCACTGCTGCTGGCCAGACTCTGCCATCCTGGCTATCCCCTGCCAATTTCTCTCAGCAGTTCCTCTTTGGAGAGCTGGTAGCACTTTGTTTTCCGGATCCAGAGTTGTTCTTCCGCTCCAGGTGACCGTCCCCTCTCTTGATTTCTCTCCCCTGATGTCCAGGTTGTCTTCCGGCAAGGTGAGTCCCGAGAGCATCCGCACGCTCCGTCCCCCCTCGGAGTCCTCTGACGACCAGGGCCCGCAGGCCAAGCGGATGCTGAGCCCCACCAAGGAGAAGGAGCTCTCCCTTTACAAGAAGACCAAACGAGCCATCAGCAGCAAGAAGTACAGCGTCTCCAAGGCAGAGGCCGAAGCCGAGGCCACCACGCCGATTGAGCTCATCAGCCGCGGGCCGGACGGACGCTTCGTCATGGACCCGGCAGAGATGGAGCCCTCCCTGAAGACACGGCGGATCGAGGGCTTCCCCTTCGTGGAGGAGACGGACATGTACCCCGAGTTCAGGCAGTCAGACGAGGAGAACGATGACCCCGTCGTCCCTGCCTCTGTGACCGCCCTGAAAGCCCAGCTCACCCCTCTCTCCTCCAGCCAGGAGTCCTACCTTCAGCCACCAGCATACAGCCCCCGGTTCCACCGGGCGCTGGAGGGTCCCGGCGCCCTGCAGGCCACTGGCCAGGCCCGCCCGCCAGCCCCCCGGGCTTTCCATCACCAGTTTTACGGTTACCTCAGCAGCAGCAGCCCCGGGGAGGTGGACCCGCCGCCCTTCTACATGCCAGAAGTCAGCCCATTGAGCTCGGTCATGTCCTCCCCACCACTGCCCCCCGAGGGGCCCTTCGGACACCCCACCATCCCTGAGGAGAACGGGGAGAATGCCTCCAACAGCACGCTGCCCCTGGCCCAGACCCCCACGGGGGGCCGGTCCCCCGAGCCCTGGGGCAGGGCCGAGTTCCCCTTCGGCAGCCTGGAGCTGGCCCCCGCGCCGTTCCCCCACCAGCTCCAGCCCTGCGAGGCAGCCGAGGGCTCCCAGCCCACAGGCTGCCTTCCTCGGGGGCCGCCCCCCTCCTCCCTCCAGGTGGTCCCCGCATCCTACTCGGGAATCCTGCCCCTGGAGGCACCAAAGAGCTGGACCGGCAAGTCACCAGGCAGGGGTCAATCCTCCGTGCCCACTACCACCAAGTGGCAGGACAAACCTATGCAACCCATGGGATGTCAAGGGCAGCTAAGACATACCAGCCAAGGTATGGGCATACCCGTGTTGCCTTACCACGAACCGTCCGAGCCCGTCGGCCCCAGCGGCACAAGCACATTCAGCCTGGACACCAGGTGGTACGAGCCCCAACCCCGACCTCGGCCCAGCCCTCGGCAGGTCAGGAGGGCTGAGCCCAGTTTACATCAGGTGGTGCTACAACCTTCAAGGCTTTCTCCTCTGACCCAAAGTCCCTTGAGCTCCCGCAACAGCTCCCCAGAGCTGACCGCCCGCGCCCGGCCCCGCCCGGGGCTCATCCAGCAGGCAGAGGTGTCGGAGATCACGCTGCAGCCGCCCGCGGCCGTCAGCTTCTCCCGCAAATCCACGCCGTCCTCCACGGGATCTCCGGCGCCGAGCAGCCGCGGGGACAGCCCCAGCTTCCGACCGACCACCGCCTTCACCCCCGTGGGCACTGGCTTCTCCAACTCCCAGGGCTCCTCCCTGCCTGTGGACACCATGGATGTTTTCGGAGACATCCCTTCTCCGAGGAGGGCTGGCGAGGAGATTCTCCAACCGGAGCCGACATCCACCACCACGGTAGCCGCCACGGGGTAAGTGAGTGAGCCCCATGGTGACCCGCCCCGGCCCCTTCCTGGCTTCCCCCACCCTGCCTCACCCACTCCCTCTGACTCCCTCCCTGCCATCACCATCCCAACTGGTAGGGTCTCTCTGGGCACGCTGCAGCATCCCTTTTGGAGACGGCGTCCCGCGGGCTTTGCTAGGCAGAGGCTGGTGCCACGGGCACGGGTTGCATGGCTGCCGCCCGAGAGCGCTGGGTTTTAGGCAGGCGACCTTCCCAGTCCCTTGGGAATCTGGGAGCGCCGTGACTCGGGCTACGGGCCATCTTCCAGGTGTACAAAGGCCTGGCTTGCTTAGGTAAGTGTCCTGGTGTCACTGGAGGTTGTTTCCTCTTCTAGCTGCTGGCTCTTGGCTTTCTTCGAACGTTAGGGCCGCCGCCGCCGTGCCTCTGTCTTCCTCCTCTTCCTTCCCGCGGAGTCTAGAGAGCTTTAATGCATGACAGAAACAGCTATCACGGTCACCGCCCCACCTGCAAAAGGGATGCTGCAGCCCCAGGACGCGGGCAGGGAGAGATCAAGGACTTAGCCACACCAGCAGCATGTCAGGAGAGGAGGAAAAATAAAAATAAACTAAGCCCAGCGGAGATCGGGAGGCTGCCGGCACGCTCAGATCCTGCCCTAAAGAGGGATGTGGCTGCACTAGACAGTAGCGGCTGGGTTTCCAGGTACCAGGGTTGCTCCAGGCAAAAGCGTCTCTCTCTCTCTCTCTCTCTCCTTCTCTCTATTTCTCCTCTTTCCTTCCGTCTTTCACAGCACCTTAGACCCTGTAGCCGTGCTTTCGTCCCATCCTTTCGTCTCGCTTCATTCTGGCTTCTTGTCTGGTGGGGTCGAGCCCCCTCCTCCAGCTTGTGGCAGAGAGGAGTCGGGGGCCAGGGCTCCCAGCCCCGTGGAGCCGGTGCGATCGGAGGTGTTTGGAGAAGAGGCTGTGTTTTTGGGAGGGGGGAGGCAGCGTTTCACCCCGCAGTGCCCTCCGCATTTCACTCCCGCCCTCTGGTACCTGGAAGCGTTATGGCCTTAGCAAATCCCTCTGGCACTGAACGGAAGGAAGGAGGGCTCAGGGGAGAGAGGATGGGGAGGGAGAGCAGCTGAACGAGCCTGAAATGACTTCTGTGTGCCTCTGGAAAACCCAGCTACGGAGCGGTGCAGTCAGGGATGTAGTCACAGGTCCACGTCTCCTAGCAGGGCATGCCAAGGAGAGCCAGCTCCAGGACAGAGCCGTGTTAGAGCAGCACTGTTGTCCGTGCTTTTATGCAGTGTATCCATTCGCTTTGTTGATTATTGTTTTTGTTTCTTCTTTTCCTTTCTCTTCTGTTTCTTTCCCCCTTTCTTCTCCAGCCTCGTTTTGTTTGTGTTTCAGTTTGGTTTCTTTCCCTCCTTTTTCCTTTGGAGTTGTTGACGTGCTGATGTGTTGCGGAGCTCGGCTCCTTGCGGGTGTTGATAACTGCTTTGTTTTTGATTAATCTCAGCTATCTGGGCAGTGTTGTCGAGACAAGCTTCTCCTCAGCTCAATAGGTAAGGGTGATCCATGTCCGAAAGGATGGTGTGGGTGCTGTGGAGGGTGGCCGGGAGCGGGGCATGACAGGGGACATGGAAGGGGCTTTTCCAATACCATCTCTTCCTTTAAAGGGGAATAAGGAATGCGAAAACACTAGGAAACACCTCTGGACGCACAGTCTCTGTGGCTTTTGGGTTTCCCCTCCCAGCAGCACACGCTGCTCCCCTGCCTTTAGGGCTGGGGTTTGGGATGAGCCGAGCTGCCGTCCCCCTGGGGCCACCCTTCCTTTCTTGGGGGATGGTGACACACATGGCACTTTTGGCCCTGGCAGGGTGCGTGAGGGTTATGTGGTGTTAGGGAGGTGTGTGTTGAGGTGGCACTGTCCCAGATGATCCAAACTAGGAGGAGCCCACAGCCACCCCCTGAAGCCAGGAAAAACAGCCACATCTGGAATAGCCAGCTGCAGACAGTGTGCTTATAGTGGGCTCCAAGAATCAGTCTCCAGCTGCAGTCCAGCACGTGGAGAATTTTGTTTCCAGCAGTACCTGGATGTGTTTTCTTTTTCCCAAGTCTCCTCAATCATGGAAAACAGGGGAAGTCTTTCTCCCAAGATGGATTGTATGCTTGGCAGCAGCAGAACTATGGTCTCAGGCTGCCAGAAAGGTGTTCTTTCCTTCCTTCCCATCACAAGTGTAGTCATGGGAAAATCCCTCCATCCCTGAAATTCTCCTTGGAGAAATCTTTGACTTCTTCTGACCCAGCTGAAATTAAACAGCCCTAAGCAGATCTTGAAAGAGTCATCCAAGAAAATTCCTCTTGGGCTGCCTTCATGGGGCTGGTTTCCTAGATGTCCATGGGCATTTCTGGAACTGGGATGGAGTACTCTGGAGATGGTTTTCAGACCTTAAAAGCAGAAGAATATCACTAAAACTGCTAAATCCAGATGGGATAATAGTAATTTGTGACCCAGAGGATTGGCAACACTGACCTGTTTGGCCATCAGCCAGGCTGGTTATGAAAGGAGAGACAGGATTTTAGGTGGGCCTGATCATACCCAAACTTCCTTAGGACAGGCCTTACAAAAAGTTAAGCTTTGCTGGCTTGGTTGGGAAGAGTCAAGGTCCTGGCTGCTGCTCTCCAACAGCCTGAGGAGCCTTGTTGGGGTGGGAAAGAACCTCATGAGAGAGAGGTGGAATGCCTAGAGAAATCAGGGGTATGTTTCCAGAAGAGGGAAACTCCTCCAGCTGACCTGGAGGGTTGTCCTGGTGTGGGGAGAGCAGGATTGGTGAGGAGGGGCTGTTGGATGTGTGTGCTGCATGAAGGAGCCATCCTCTCGGCATGACAAAACCCATCCCCTTTGATCTTCCAAATATCTTGAGCACTTGGCTGCCTTCTCCTGTTTTCCCTTGCTGATCCCAGAGCAGGCATCCTGAGGAGCAAAGCTGGCACCAAGCCTTGGTGAGATCTGGGTTGTGCCAGGCTTTTTGGAAAGTGGGGAAGCCCTCAGCAAGGATGTGGCTGTTTGTTCTTGCTCTGTGGCACTTCCCTGCTCTTGCAGCATTGGGGTCACGAGCAGACATGGCTTTAGCACAGCAGATGTGAGTCTTGTGTCTGAGTTTGGTGTGGCTCTTACACAGATCCTGGCTGGCTCCAGTGCTGGCTGCCGTGGGCTGATGGGTTTTGAGGAGCAGGGTCACACTGCCCAGCAGGATGGGAGCAGCTGCGTTTCCTACTCCAGGATGCTGCTGGGAGCTGCAGTCACAGAAGCGACTCCAGAGTCATTATCCCCAAAAAGGGGAAGCCAGAAGAATAAATCTCACTTTAATAAGCGAGAAATCCCGTAGAGAGCCCAGCCAAGTAATTTCTTGATGATTTGGGGTCATAAAATTGTCAGTGCATGCGGAGCACAGGGATTTTTTACCAGACCAGTCAGATTTCTCTACTGCAGCATTAAAAGCTGAGAGGAGAAGGAGAGGCAGCATATGAGCTCCATGCTGCAGCATGGTGGCTTTTGCTAGATGGAGCTCAGGTAGTTTTTATGGATGGGCAGGGATAAATGATGCCTTTACTGAACCAGCACGAGGAGTTTTCCCACCTTCTTCTCTTAGGATGCAGCGCGCATCTCGGAACAGGGAAAAGGGGGCTGTCGCCTCCCTGCAGAGGGAAACCCAAAAACCACAGATGAGGCACCAAGCTCCCCTGCCCCTCGGCACGGCAGCCTGCCCTGCGTGGCCTCCCCAGGCCCCCCTTACCAGGGCAGCTCTGCCAGTGCTGGGAGCTGGGGAGCATGGCCGTGGCGTTAGCGTTGAGTGACGAAGGGACATCGGCGCCAGGCATGCGGGAGGAGCAGCAGCCCTTGCTCCCCGCTTGAAAGAAAACAGGTTCCCCTTTAAAGACTGTCCATGTGCTGATCCTCTGCATGTGTTTCATGCCTCCTTCCGCTCGGAGAAGTTGTGAGTCCGCTTGTCTGAGTGCGTTTTTCTTTTCTTTCTTGATTATTATTATTATTATTACTATTATTTTATTTTTCTTTTCAGTCTTTTTAATTTCCTTATATATTTTCTCACTCCTGTTTTTCATTTATCTTCCTCTCTCCCCTCCCCTTCCCCTTGACTGTATCCCCCTCTTCCTGTCCAGCCCAGCCCCGTTTCCCTCGCCCTCTCTCCTCTCCGTCAGCATGGTGGTGAAGTCCATTGTGTAGATGAGTTGTGGTGTCTGCAGACCTGTAGAAGGGCCCCCCTTCTCCGGTGTGCTCCCCGCTGTGACCAGCCCCTTCCTCCCTCCCTGCTGGCGGTGCCTTGGCAGCAACAGCAGCCCTGGCCTGGGGCCGTCACCGCGGTGTTTCTCTGGCACCCTTTGTGCTGAAGGATCCCAAGCGTTCCGGGATGGAGGCGGCAGCCAGCGCTGCCTCGGAGCAGAGTGGGAATTCTGACTCACAGGAGCCTCGTGTAGGAGAGTTCAGCTCTTCATCTGAGGAGGATGAAGGGTTGAAGGACATGGTGGGCTCCTTCCAAGTGGATACTCTACTTTATCCAAGTGGATGCTCTAACATGCCCAAAGTATTCCTGGATGTCAATGCCTTGACTCAAGGATGGGAGGAATCAGGGAGGGTGTGTTGAGACCTCCATGAGGTTAAATACACATAAATATATGTATAATGTCCTTGAATCTCCTGGACCCTTCCTTTATATGGGTTCCTCTTCTGAGTGGGAAGAGGTCAGTGATGCTTTCAGGGATCTTCTCCCTTATATATTTCATTTGTACATGGAAGGACATTTGAAGAACAGCAGCTGAGATGTGTGCTGGGCTGGGTATTTCTCCTCTAGTTCCTTTTCCTGTCCTGGGACTCTTGAATGTCCTTTAGTACCTTTGTACTCTGGTACCTCTCTGGTACCTCCCAGTCCATGCAATCCAGACACTTGCTCATGCAGAAGGGTTTTCCTTTGAAGACTCGAGGAAAACTGCTGCTCCAGGTGTTGGTGGTGCCTCGCAGAAGTTTGTGCCAAGAGTGGGCTTCTCAAAGCTCCTTTGCTTGGCTCTACACTGAAGTTTCCAGAAGAAGTTCACCTGCCTCCCTGAACATCTCATCTGTTGTTATTCAAGATCTCCTTCGTGCATAGGCAGCTGCCCAAAATGTGAACTCTGGAGGCAGGAAGAGGCTTTTGGCTGAGCTTAAAATGAAAATTAATTTGGAAGAATCAGAACCCTTTGAAGAGATAAAGGGGTGGGTAGAGCAGATAAAATTTGGCTGCTGAGTAGCATCGTTTTGTCCTCTGTATCTCTTCCTTGCCAGAGGTCAGACAGTATTTATGGTGACACATGGGTTCAGTGCACTCACTGTTTATGTTTTTGTGTATAAATACGAGTCCAATTACGGAGAACTAGTGGAAATGAGCTTCAGGCAATTTCCTCATAATCCCTCGTGTAAATCTGTCTAATTTTGTCAGCATGCCACAATAGCTGCTTCTTAGAAAGAAAAAAAGAGCGGAAAGAGCAAGAGACTTTTACAAGCTGAGCTTTAATAAAAGTGGCAAAGCTGTCCAGGTGGTGGGAAGAGGTGACAGGAGGGCTGGTGGGCAGGATGGTGGCAGGAGCACCGAGCTCGGTGGTGTCCAGGGCTTGGCACACGTGAACTCCGTGGGTGATGGAACTGGAGCAGCTGAAGTCACCATTAGCCAAGTACCTGCAGGAGTGTCACTCATGTGCAGCCCACAGAATGGTGGCTATTAATGGCAAAAGGCTGTTATTGGCCATTCAAGCAGGAATTGCTGCAGGGAATGCCATGCTGTGACCTGGGGGTCACTGTGGTCCTGCCTTCAGCCAGCATGTGCATGGCTGGCTGTGTTGGTTCAGCTCAGAGGGCAGAGCTGCTGCTGGCAGCATCTCTTGGGAAGGTGTTTGAGCTCTGCAAATGTAAACGTCATCTTCCTGACGAGGAAAAGCTTGGATCCAGCCAGCGGGACTCCCAGCATGTCTAATGAGCTGCTTCATCTTCAGCTGATGTGATGCTCTGGTGGGAGCTGGAACAGAGGCTCTCCGGGAGCTGGAACAGAGGCTCTCCAGGAGTTCTCTGCACCTTGACGTGTCTGTTGCGTTGGAAAACATGAAAAGGAGCTTTTCTTTGCCCAATGTTTGGGTTTCTGTTGCGTCTGCTGTGCCTCAGCTGCTTCTTCACCTCACACTGCTCTTCCCTGTGTACTCTCCAATGCTCCCAGCAGAACTGAGAAGCTGTGCAATCACACTCATCTTCAAAAAAAAGCTAAAACCCCTTCTGGGCCCCAAGGGGAAAATTCTCTTGAGAGCTCCTTGCCTGTGTGCTCCAGCTGAAATTTCACTGCTCCGGAGACGCTTGGGATGTCGGATGGGAAGCGCTGCTGTCGCGCTGTGCTCTGCAGTGGTGGCACACTTGGGGACCCGCGGGGGAAAGCCTGCATGGTGTCTTCAGTGCCAGCCAGGCTCTGACTGGACCCCAGGGGAGATGAGGAGCTCCAAACTCTCCATGTACGGGTGTATTCTGGTACTACAGCCCAGGAGTGTGGGGTCTGTGCTCCAGCCCATGTCCTTGCCCTTCCCTGCTGCTCCTGCCAGTAGCCACAGTGTTTTTGCAATGTTGGATGGTGCATGCCTTGCTGACAGACAGGGGGACATCATCCTCAGCAGTTCTGTGCCCAAACTAGAGTCTGAAGGCACTGATGTTGCCTCTTACAGCCAGCTGAGGTGACTCCTCCACCTGCCCTCCTGCTGCCTGTGGCTTGCAGGGTTGGCTGATCCCTGCCCCGGTCACAGACGAATGCAGGAGCTGCCATCAGCACTGTCCTCTGTGTGGCTCTTGTGACAAGGTTTGGTTGCTGACCTCTAGCGACCAAGTTGTGAGAGCAGAAGAGGGTCATCTCCTTCTCTGAAGGGTGCAGGCAGGCTGGTTTAAATCTCCTTTCCTCTTTGGAGCCTGGCGTTGGCTTTATCGCAATGAAAGGTGCTTCGTGGAGGCTTCCCATCATCTCTGGACACCTTGTCTGCAGGTGGCTTGGGTTTATCTCAGGTGGTCTCTGACTTCTTCTGTGGCATTAGGTGACTCTTGGAGGGTCATGGAAGTAAAATGGAGATGGGGAAGGAGATGGGAAAGCAGCAAGAAGGGGGGATGCTGTGATGTGTTGTAGATAAGAGCTGGACTGCTTGCTCGCCTAAGGAAAAGGTTTTCCTCTAATGCTCTGCTCTCTACAGCAGTCATGCTTTCCAGGCCTTGGATGGGAAAAACAGGTACAGTGAAGGAAATAAAACAAGTATCTCTTTGCAAAGGGGAGGATACTGCACCTTGAACTGGTTCCTGTAGAAGAGTTTCTCAGGGGGTACAGCTGATGAATGACGCCTTGCACCTGCTGGCTCTCCTGCAGGAAGCACCCCTTTGCAAATGCCCTCCTTGTCCTTGCAATGAAACCTTGTCAGTGTTTCCATTTCCAGCTCCCAGCCTCTCTGTTCCAGGAGCAGATGCTCCCGTGCTATCGCGTTTTTGTTGTCGCTTCTCACAGGGACCTGGGAACGAGGTACCTCTCCCGGCTCTGTCGGTGTGTGCCCTTGGTGTCCCTGTCTGTTGTGTGGCCCCTGGTTTTTCTGGCTGTGGGAGCAGGGCCAGCAGGATCCTGCCTCCCTGCTGTTTGTGGCGCCGGTGTTGTCCGCCCTGGGTGGCTCGTGGTGCCCGTCTCGATGCTGCCGTGCCGCTTCTGCCTGTCTCTTTCTCTCTCTCCCCATCCCAAGGGGTTTCCTATCACTTCCCAGAAATGCCTTATCGGACATAGGATCTGCCCCGTCCTGTTTTGTTTAGCAGTGTTGGCATGGCAGGCAGGTGAGCTGGGGGTGCCCGTGTTGGACGTGGCCGGTGGCACTGGCTGGGTCATGGCACCGCGTGGAAACCTGGAGGAGACGTAGGGGGACAGCAGGGACGCCTCACTTCCTCCATCCCGTGCTCTGGCACGCCTGGCTGGCCCTGCTCCCTCGGCCCCAGATTTCTCACCTCTTCCTTTTCCATGGCAGAGCCGGCTGGGATCGGCCGATCCCCCACCGGGGACGTGCAGAGGCCGGAGCGTGGCTGGGAGATGCTGACGGTGCGTGTCTGCTTTTCCTTCCTAGAAAACGTCCATCTCCGCCCGGGGACGCTGCTGCACCTGAGAGGCTCGAAGCTCTGAAATACCAGCGGATAAAGAAGCCCAAAAAGTCATCCAAGGGTTCCTCGAAATCCAGAAAACAACCCAGTGAGTGTGAGGACCCCGCAGTCCCCAACAGCATTCCTTGTGTCCTGCTGTGAGCAGAGCTCGGGCAGGTCCCTGCTGGCTCCAGTGCCAGGGGTCTCCAAGCCCATTCCTGGATGCTGCCCTTGTTCCCTGCCTCCCAAAAGGATGGCTCCCCAGGCTGCCTGCCTGTGGGCTGTCCCTCCTTTGCTCCTCCAAACTGAGTCCTTTCCATGCCTCTCCAGTCTCTAGTAATTTTGAGTGTTAATGTTATTTTCCCTGATGCCCAGTGCTCTCCTTTCTTGCCTCGCTGTGGGTTCAGGGCCAGGCTTGCTGTCACCTCCCTTTTACAGCGAGCAAAGCACTCTGCTCTGCCTGCTGCTGGCTCCGGTCCCATCTGCCTTCTCTCCCCCCTCCCCAGACGGCTCTGCCTCCCAGGTTCAGCACCCTCCCAGCTCTCAGGTACTGTCGCCTGACGAAGCTGTCTGCCTCCGCAAGAAGAAGAGACACCCTCGTCAGGACCCCTTCGCCCGGCTCTCAGCGCTGAAGGACGACCTCTGCCACCGGCAGCTCCCCGAAGACCAGACAGCCATTCTCAACAGCGTGGACCACGACGACACCAGCGGGCACGCCACCCTGCTCTAGCCTAGCGCTGGTCCCAGGAGGTTGAACAGGAGCGGTGGAGGGAGCTGGTGTCACAGCACGGGGGGATGGAGGTGATGGGAAGGAGGGGGGGGCACCCCTACACTGCTGCCTCTCCGAGGGGTTCGGCGGCTCACGGCGGGGACAAGCTGGGGGTACCTGGGGGATGCTTTGGGGAGGATGCTTTGGGCTGGGTGTTCCTCAAATCCACTTCTCCCCCACCCCAAACAGCTTGGGTGGGGTGGGAAGGGGGAGTGTTGCACCTCGGTTTTGGAAAAGATCTCTAGGCTTCAAAGGCATGGATGGAGCTTTTGACATCTGCGTCTGCAGCGCGCGTTTAGGGGGGAAGTGTGGGATTGAGCAGCTGGCCCTCAATCGCCGGAAGAAATTGAATGACACAGGGTGTAATTGACAAGAATCTAACAACCCAGGTGGGAACTGGTAATCCCATGAATCTGATGATGATAAAAAACATGACCAAATAATCCTGGGAAATACGTAATTGTGAAAATCTCCCTGCCTCCCCCTTCCCAGCCTCCTTTGACGTGAAGGTAACAGCAGCAAAACCATCTGTGACATCTTTCCTTACCTATCTCTGAAAGGGAAAAGCCAGAAAGACCCCGAGCCTTTGAATCAATGTGAGAAATCACCCTTTGTCTGTGTGCAAACGCATTCGAGCCTCAGTGACGTGTGCTCGGTGCCACGCGAGCACGCAGGTACGGGGCTGATGTGATCCGAGGGCATTCTCCCCTCCAGGTGTCACGTGTGCCAGCTTTGATGAGGGTGGGTTCAATTAATTCTGCCAGACACACTCTGTGCATTGCAGGCAAATGTTCCTCAGTGCCGCATGGTGATGTGATTGTGATTTCTTACTGTGTGATGTTTAATCTCTGCCGACTGCGAAGCGGGGAGACGCAGGCGTGTGAGCAAGCGGGGTTTGGCTGCATGGTCCCCAAAGCCTCCGTCGGCAGTGTTGAGCCCCGGGGAGAGCAGCTGGAAGTGCCCAGCTCTGCGGATGGATGTGGATGGCTCCGTGCAAAGCTAAGCCCAGCGTTTCGCGCCAGCTTAAAATATGTTGCTGCTGGTTTCACCATTTTCCCCTTTTTCCTCCTGCTCCAGCCCGGCTGTGTCGGCTGTGACCCCCACCAGGGTTGTGTTCCTCCCTTTGCCCCCTGTTCCCCTTGGTAATGCTGTTCTAACTCTTCACCAGAATGTATTTCCTCTTCAGAATAGGGTAGGTTTGGTGGCTGGTGGTTTTCTGGATTGCATAGGCCTTTTTTTTGGTTTGTTTTTAGCAGGCAAGGTGTAACCCGAGAACAGCCGGGCTCGCTTTCCTGCTCTGCCTCCACTCTCTGACTGCGTGGCCTTGGGCAAGTCACTTGACCTCTCTGTGCCTCAGTTCTCCCATCTGTAAAATGGGGATAAGTCATATTTGAGCACTTTGGACAAGCACTTGGTGGCCTACAGACTGCAAGTGCTATGTAAATGCTTAGTGCTGATACCAAGCAATCCCTACCTTTAAAATATTTAGAGTTGGTTTTTTCTCTTTCTTTTTTTAGTTTGAAGTGGTAAAATCAACCACTGCACCCAGGTTTGCACAGTTCTTCCTCTGCGGTAAAGTGCTAAACCCTCCAGCCTGCCTGGGAATAAAACACCGAGTGTTTCATGTAGATATTCTTGCTTTGAGTGGATTCAGACTGTAGAAAAAGTGTCAGGAGAGCTGGAGAAGCCTGCAGGCATGTTTTTAGCCCCAGGCTCTCTATTTGCATATGAAACTTTTGTTTATTCCCAGGTAGAATTGCCAAGAGATTCTCTGCAATCTCGCCTTTAATTCTGCTTTGCCTTGGTTTTTGCTCTTGCTGCTGGTTGAACCTCCAAGGGCTGAGATGTTTGGAGAAAGACGTGAGCTCTCGGTTGTGATCTGGCTCTCCGACCATGCCACGCTCCCCGGGAGCTTTTAGGTCAGAGCCTGTTTGATTGCTCTGCCTCGATCTACCTGATTTTAGAGGTTGTGCTTCCTCTCCCAGCAGGATGCTCAGGAACCTGCAACCATGAAAAGCAGAGCACCGTGTCTTTTCCAATCTCCAGGCCCTAAGTAAGATTTGAACCACTGGACAATGAATCCTCTAAATCGCTAACCAGATATTTCTGAGCTTTAACAACGTCATGTAGGTGGTCTCAAACCATCAGCAGGTTTGTCTTGGGAAGGAGGGAGGGTCTGGCAGAAATGCCCCTCTCTTCCCAGCCTGCACCAGGGCTTTTTATTGACGTGACGAGTGACCTGATGTAAGAACCTCAACTCTCAGAGTGAGAACTCAACCTTGCTAAACAGTATGACTGCGAATTTCTTTTATTTGGGTGTGTTTTTAGGGTTTTTTTTCCCTAGAACCCGCTCGGATCTGAATTGATTTAATGCCATTCTCCCGCTCGGCAGCGGGGAAAACTCTGCCTGGCTTGGCCAATTCAGCTCGCCGGTCACTCCAGCCGGGCTGCTCCTGACGGACAGGTGACCCTCGGGGCCAGGGGAGGCGTGGAGGCTCTGTGCTGCCTGTGCCGTGGCCACCTTGCTCTTCCTTTTGCTCTCGTTGCCTCAGCCTCTCAAAGAGAGGGTTGCTTTTCCATTTGAGTGCTTTCCAAACGATTTACGACACCCATTCGGATGGGCCAGGCGCTGTCTTCAGGCTCTTGAGGTTGCTACCTCAGAGTTAAGTTGCCCCATCCCAACTTAAGGAGCTCTAGAGGACTTGGAGTGCAGGGCAGGTTGACGGAGCATGCCGGCTTGCTGGGTCAGGCTTTTGAGAGTTGTTTTCCTTTTGCAGGTGTTTTGAGCCACTGGGCTTTTCATGGTCTTCGACCTTTAGAGGCTGGAGCTGCAGCCCTCTCTCTTTCAGCCGTGTACCTGCCACGCTGCTGGAGTGGGAAATCCCGCCCGGGCGCCTCGTGGAAGCAGCTCCTCCCTAAAACCATCCTTAACTCCTTTCCCTGCTAGACCGAGTTACCTTCCGATAGACTCGGGCCGTGCTTTGGCTGACTGGCTCGCCTCTTGCTTTGGCAACCTCCTCGCTTCTCCCAGCCCTCTGGTTTCCATGCCCTTCAGGGTTGCTCCTCTCTCCTCCCGCGGACCTGGAAACATCGAAGCCGTGTCAGACGATGCCAAAACGCTTCCCCCATTTCACCCCCGTTTGAACTCCGTGTCGCTTTGGTGGTTTGCAAACACAGCTGTTGCTGCTGCTGCTGCTTCTTCATTTTTTTTTTTATTTTTTTATTTTCTTCCTTTCATGCTGCAAAATATATCTTGATTTTTATCTTCTTGGGCCAAACTCTCTTATTTTCTAAGCTGGTCTGAGGTAGATGGCTCTTTCTGTAGCAGTAACCGTACGATTCCTCCTTGCACATTGTGAACATGATGTTCCATTAGGTCCCTTGGCAAATCCTGGCCCATGGTGAAAAAATGCCTCTGAATCACAAGGATATTTGTCCCTGGGCTCTGCTGAGGTGTCAGTGCAGGGGTGCCAGCCCAGTTTTGGGGGGTCCTTGCTGGTGCTTCCCCCTGCAAGGTGGCCACGGTGGGGATGCTCCAGCGTTTTGTGCCGCCGTGGGGGTTGCAGGATTGGGGCACCCTGAGCTGGGGGAGGTGACACAGAGAGGGGTTTACAGGATGTCACTGAGATCCTGTGGTAAAAGGGGTGGTCCTGGGGTGCTGTCCCTTGCAGCCTGTCCAAAATGAGTCCTGGAGCAGGCAGGGGAAAAGGGCAGGGAAAGTGCTTTGCCTGCTTTTCCAGCAGGACTTGCTGAGCTCTCATCCACGTGTTTCTAAGGTGACTTTGCCATGCAGCCCCAGCAGCATTTTGGTTCTGCTGTGTTGATGTGAAGGAAAATGCAAGTTAGTGTGAGGGTGGGGAGAGGGAGCATTCAGGGCTCATTTGTGGGGTCCCATTTCTGTGCCACCACAGGCACTGGGAGTGATGGATTTGTGGGATGGGGGAGCTGGAAGGTCCCAGGGTCTCTTCCCAGTCTCAGCTTCGGCGTGGTTTGCAGTCTGCCCCCTGAGCTGAGGGGTCTCTGTGAGCCCCTGGGGTGTCTGTGTGAGCAGGGGATGCTTTTCCTGGGTGGATTCTCATTCCTGCTGCCCTGTGCTGGTCACCTGTGACTGGGAGGCTGCTTTAGGGCACTGGTGGGCTCCAGGCTGTTGATCTGGTGTTTGTCACCTTGTCAGCTGGCTCGGTGCCACCCGCTTTGGCGGAAGGCTGGAGGTGGTGCTGTTTGGATATATAAATGTGAAGGGAATATAAAGGGAATAAACTTGCTGTACCTGCCTCTGGGAGTGTTGAGGACACTGGATTTGGGCTCAGCAGCCCAGGCACGGTCCTGGCAGGGCTTAGTCATGTCTGGTGGCATCCGGACATGACACGCATTCCAGACTCATTGCTGCTCCCACCTTGCTGTCTGTATTAGGACAAAATCCGCCTGGCATTTTGGTTTCTCTTCCTGCTTTAGGCAATGACGTAGATTTGGGAGTTCTTGGAGTTTTGGGTTGGTTTCAGCTGTAGCTCTTGTCTGGAGGTTTTTTTCCATGAGGCTGGACCTTCAGGGATTTCCACATGTCCCATGTGGGTTCGCTGCAGCCCCAGGCTGAAGTCAGGGCTTTTCTGGAAGGAAATCTTTTCAAGGAACCGGAGTAAAACCCACTGTACATATGAGATATAAATAGATAGAGAAGTGTAGGACAAAGGTAGATAGGTTTGCAGAATTCAGTAGATTTGCATGTCGGGGTATGTGTGTCTCTAGGGGAGAGCTTAGAGCCGTGCTGGAGCGGGGGATCAGGATGGGCAAAGCGGGGAAGGGGCGGGGAGCAGCTGCAGCCTGAGGGGAATTTGGGGATGGAGAGGCACCGGCGTGACCTGCACCGCGGCCCTGCTGCACACAACAGATCGCTCTGTTTCATTATCTCACCCCCAGTTTTTAGCTTTGCTGTGTTCATTGTCTGTGACTCACCCCTGGGCCGTGACATGGAGGAGCAGGAGGGACAGGTCCTGTGTCCGAGGCACGTGGGGCGTGTGACACGGGACACGGGTGGGAGGGGGGTGTCACATTGCCTCATCTCTGCTGCCATCACTTAAAGAAAAAGCTGCGCCACGCAGAAACCCTTCCCTCAAGTCCCTCTAGATGCTGCTCTCCGGTTACTCATGTGAAAGCATTTTGCTTTGCGTCTGTTCTTCCCAAAAAAAGCGTGAGTCAGAAGGGATGAGAGAGGGATGCAGCTAAATTTGTCCCCTGAGCTGAGGAACGCGGCACCGGCTGTGCCAGCCGGCCCCAGCAGTGCCTCCTGGGAGGGACACGATGTTCTTGACAGTGTCTTTTTTATTTTAAACCTCATTAGCAGGACTTTGAGGATCTGAGGCAGAGAGGGGATTTGGTCACCAGTGATGCCAGAGCTGGTACTGACCCCAAGCATGGGGGCAGCCAGATTTAGGCTGGATTCCCACTGCTCTCCCAGAGCCATCCCTGTGCTGTCTGGGCATGGGGTAGCCCTTAAAGAAAACAGGATATTTACTCCCATTTCCCTCCTTTAGCTTAAATTTGTTAGCTTTTTTTCTGTTTCTGAGTATCTGGTCTCCTCTCTGCCCATGTTTGTGGGAAGGAGAGGTGAGAAGTGCAGTTGTTCATTTTAGAGGTCTCTCAAGGAATGCTTGATCCAGGAACTGAGGGCTGGGAAGCAGCGACCTGATTTGGCATCACTGGTGCCAGCAAAAGAAGAAACTTAACATTGCACTTAATTCCCATCAGTTGGTACATCCCCAAGCAGCGAGGAGCAGTGTGGTTGTGGGAAGGGACTGGAGATGGGAGCCTGTTCCCCTCCTTGGGTGACTGGGGTGGGAGGGAGCCGTGTTTGCCCATTTTTAGGTGTTTTGGCACAGCTGGCTGAGCTCTGTTCCTGGCATTGTGTGGCAGCAGGACCAGCATCCCCAGTCCTGGGGCTCTGGCTGACTTTTGATACGTGCATGGTTGGAGGAAGGACTGTAGCAGGGGAGGGGG
>VZTZ01022386.1:721312-786064 GCA_013400955.1 Drymodes brunneopygia | reverse complement strand
CTGGCTGGAGCAGGGAACATTCTCCGTAGGGAATGTCAGGACTTGTCCAAGTGTGTCCCTGGCCATTAGGGCTTACTGGTGCTGTGGGGTCTGCTGGTGTCCACTGGGGTGGGATGAGGGGCTCTCCCTGCCTGGATGGGTGGGATGTGGAGCTCTCCCTGTCCCTATGGATGGTGTATGGGGCTCTCCCTGTCCCCATGGATGGGATGTGAAGCTCTCCCTGTCCCTATGGATGGGATATGAGGCTCTCCCTGTCCCCATGGATGGGATATGAGGCTCTCCCTGTCCCCATGGATGGGATATGAGGCTCTCCCTGTCCCTGTGGGTGAGGTGACATCGAGCCCTGGCACGGTGGGGAATGTGCCGGGGATATTTGGGGTTTTTCCTGCAGGGCAGTACGGACCCGCCAGATCCCTGCCCCCTTCCCCGTGAGCTGTGGGGGGATGAGGAGCCAGTTTTGAGACTGAGCAATGCCAGGGAGCTGCAAACCATCCCTCTGCCTTCGCTGGGGCACGATTTGGGGATTGTCTTCGGGCAGTGACAACCGGGGCTTCGCTCCCCTTGGGCTGTGTCTCACAACCCTGGGCTCTGGGGGGACCCAGGTGCTGTTTTTTGAGCTCAGATGTCCCCGAGGGGATGGTGGCACAGCCCCTAGGTGATTCCACCCCTCTAGAGGCAGGCAGAGGTCCCTCAGCGTGGTCAGGCCGTGTCCCCATGGGCTGAGGCACGAATGTACTCCTGGGAGCTGGCCCCTCGCAGCGGCACCGTGTCCTCCGTAGGTGTCACCTGTATTTTCCATGATATTTCTCTCTTCTTCGTCNGGGTATTGCCGGGGGTGGGCAGGGGGGCGGGCAGCTTTCTCCTTTCCCCACCTCCCCTGGAATCACTTACAGAAAAAAAACAGGCAAAGGAAAGCTAGAAATGTTTACAAAGCACACTTCCCACAGTACCGTTAACCCTCTGGATGCCAAACAGACGCATCAGGAGCTGCTCCCTCCCCGTGCTCCGGGGGGCCCTGGGGCGGCGGCTCCCACAGCATCGTCCTGCTTCCCGTGGTTTCTTTGGTTTGGTTTTGTTGGGCACCATCCCCGCTGCCTCCATCCGCGCGCACCTGCCCGGAGCTTGCTTTCCAGGGGTGGGGTTTTGCTTCCTGCCCCCTCCCAGGCTCTTCCTGCTCGGCTGGGAGCTGTGGGAAGCGCCTGTCTCTGCTCGGGGAGGTTCTGGCTCGGTGGGAGATGCTGGCGCTCACTCCCTGCCCTCCCAGATGCACTTTAAGGCCAAACTTCCCTTTTTTTCCTTCTCTGGGGCTGGCAGAGAGCAGGCAGGGGATGCTCCCGTGGCCCCAGGGGGTGCAGGACCTTCCGCAAGGCTGTGCAGGCTCCGGTCCCTTGGCATTTCCCAGGTGGGAAAGCCCTTTGGAAATCCTGGGAATTGCCCACGTTGCCGTAAGGTTCATCCTTTGGGCACTGGGGGATCACACCTGCACGCCAGCTCCTCGGGGAGCAGCCCTGGCTCCCCCCGGGAGCATCTCCAGCTCTCCCAGGGGAGCATCCCTGGCTCTCCGGGGGAGCCCAGACTTTTTAATCCTCTTTTAATAGGTTTGTAGACTCCCTGAACCCTCATAGACCTCCATAGGTAGCTCTTGATTTAATCCCCTCCTAACCCCATAGTGTTTTCCCCTAAGGCAGGATTTTCTTCCCGAACCAACGCGTCTCTGGTTGCGTGGGACAACTTTTTCCTCTTTTTAAGAAGAATTTCTTGCCTCTGGATATAAAGACTAGACCATCCAACCTCGTTTCCATCTCTTGAATGTCGAGTATTACGATGTATAACACACGTTAGGGTGCTCTTTGGTGCTGTTTCAATGGTAACCAGTGGAACTGACTTTTTTTAATAACAATAACAATAAAAGAAACTTTAGTGCCACTGGTTCCATAACATTTGTTGTCGTGACTTTTTTTTTGTTTTTTTCCCCCTTTTTTAGAAGTTTTGTTAGGGTTTTGGTGGTTCGTTTTTTTTTTTAATTCTTTTTTTTTAATTTTTACTAAACAAGTCAGTAGCGATCAGCTGCCAGGTTTCTGTGGTGTTGGTTTTAGTGACTGGTGGCTGCTGCGAGCTGGGCGGGCTGTGTCACAATTTAGTGGGATTTGGGATCGAGTCTTTTCCTTTTGGAACTGCACACAGCAAAATGAGCATTTGATGGGAGCCCAGACGGCAACTAGAGGGTTAATTTTTGAACTTTCAGGTATGTTCCTCAGAAGAAAATAATAATAAAAAAGAATAAAAAAAAAGATAAGAGAAACAAAACACTATTTTTTCAGTAAGCTTTTTTTTTCTGTAAACGATTTACAAATAAATCTGACATGATGGTGCTGTACCAAAGCCTTATACGAAACTTATTCCGCGCTCTCTATAATCTCTCTGTATCTGTATTGTTGCTCTCGGCCTCCGCCAAGGCCAGGAAATGCCAGCAGGAGGGACCGGTGGCCGCGCTCGGCATCATCGGCATCCCCGGAATTCCCCGGGATGGGAATGGGCATTCCCCGGAATTCCCGGCCCCCGGGGAGGGAAAGCCAAATTTCAGCATCGCTCCCCAGGCGTGCGATGAGGGGCACAAGCGGGGGTCCCTCACCCCAAACTCTCCTTCCGACTGGGTGCTATCCTGCCCTGGGCAGGGATCCGAGACCTCGCCGGGAGCGCTGCCCGCTGCTCCCGGCATCCCCGAGGGGATAACGACCCACCGAGCCCCCTCCTCCTAAAGGGGGGTTTTACATCTTCCAGCTGAGCCCGACCTCCGCAGCGCTTAGCCAAGGCAGACCCCTGGCTCTTGCCCTGCGAGCCCTCTCCCAGCCCTCCCCCTGGGGCCGGCTGGGAGCTGGGGCTGCTTTGATAGCTCTAAGCAATAATCCCACTCTGCCAAGAAAGTTGGGTCCTTTTGGCTCTTGGACTGTTGTCGGTTAACAAGTAAATGCTAATAAGCCAACAACAAAAAAATAAATTGGAAGAAATGAGAGTTTGAAGCCCTGCCTTACTGGGAGTAGCTGGTCCCTCGGTCTCTGCCTGTTGGGATTTTAAGGCCTGCTGAGTACTTAATTTATCGCCGGTAACTTTGCATGTTCATAGATTGACTTCTTGAGTTGATTTTTTTTCTTATTTTAATGTACCCACTATAAGAAATTCTGGCAGTGTTGCAATGTTACATACAACTAGCCATGCTGTAGGAGAATGATGGGTTTTGGAATCGATTAACTTGCTCCTCATGTAACATTACCCTGCTTCAGAAATGTTTTGTATTTTGATATAAATAAACATTTGCTAAGAAAAAAAAATATATCTATAAAAAAGGCTTGGTTGCTGTCATTGGTTTGGTCGGAGGGGCTGTGGGGAGGGGGTGGGCTGCCCCAGAGGTGTTTGTGGGGGATGCTGGGCTGTTCTTCACCTTGAGCATCCTGAGTTATGTTGTCCCCCTGGGTTTTGCAGTATGTCCCAGCTGGTGCTCCAGGCTGAGGTGGACATGGGGTGGACACTGATGCTCAGCTCCTGTTTTTGGGCAAAGGGTAGGAGGGGAGAGAGCCCCGACCCCATCTGACAGGGTGATGCTGGACAGTGAGCCCTATCTCTTGCTGTCCCCTCCCACAGCTTCCCTTTCTCATCCCCCTCCTCCAGCCAGGCTAACCCGCACTCCCCTCCCCTTCACCAGCTGCCTTTGGAGTTTATTTGCCACTTTTTTACCCGATTCACCCCGCAGGAGCCCCTCTGACAATAAAGTCTCTGTGCAGCCGTGGAGCGTGCCCGGGACTGTGCGGTGTGTGTGCCACGCTGTCCCCAGCCTCGCTGGTGGCCGTGCCACGAGGTGGCAGTGCCGGCTCAGCAGCTCACCGAGCTGGGGATGAGCTTGGAGGAAGAGTCTGCCTCGACCATCTCCAGCGTCTCTGTGTGTCCCCCACAGGGCCGGGATGGAGGGGCTCCTTCTGTCTGTCTTTCTGTCCTCCTGCTTGCTCTTAAACTGTCCCCCAGCGCTGAAGTCCCCACGGAGTGCCCTCCAGCCTCCCTGAAATGTTGTTTTATAGGGAATTTGTGCTGCCCTCAGCGTGTTGGGGATATGGGTCAGCCCTTACAGCGTCCTTAGGGACAGCTCCAGGGTTAAACCCCCTCAGTGAGCAGGGATGCAGCTCAGGGCACTGCAGCACCCTTTGGGTGCCAGCTCCGGGGCTTCCCAAATAAAACCCCTCCCCAGGGGGGAGCAGGGATGCAGAGAAAGGCTGTTCTCACATCCCTCACCAGCTGCTCCCCAAAACTGGGGGCTGAGGCAGCCCTGGACCCTGCACATCACTGTTCCATCAGTGCAGGGAGCAGGGACCATCCTGCCGTGGTCCCAGCACAGCTGGGAGGATGCTAAGGAGCTGTCCAGGTGTTCCCTCCAGCTTCGTTCCAGGCTTGGTGAAACCCTGCGGGAAGGAGGAGGAGTTCTCCCAGCTGGATCTACAGGGGAACTGATTCATGCTGCTTCAGAGGGAGTGAGGGGGCAGTTACAGGGTGGCTGGGCTGTGGCTGAGGATTGTGCNAAATACATGAAAAATGTAAAAGCTCAAATCCTAAGGCATCAGCTGGATGCCTGCTGTACCTCATCCAGGGCCGGGTGGGTCACAGGGTTGCTCCCTGGGCTGGGGGGGATGGCAGCTGTGAGCCCCCAGTCCACCCAGTGCACCCAGTGCAGGTGGGCAGCCCAGCTGTGCCCATGGACTGGGGCACATCCCCTGGCAGTGCTTTGAGCCTCACCAGGACAGCTGACATTTCCTGAGGGCAGTCTGGACTCTGTCCAAGGGTGGAAGAGCTGAGAGAAAGCCTTGAGCTTCAATCACCAGGTGTTCCCAGCATTTTGAACACCTGTCCCCAGGTAACAAATTTATTTCACCTCCCGGAGCCAGGCAGAATTCCCCTCCTGTGGAGCTCTGGATCTGGCTCCTGGCTCTTTCCCAGCCCCACTGGGGGCCCAAGCTCTGCTGCCAGGGCGGGTGGCATTGGCAGGAGGTGGCAGGGAGGGGAGGGGATGCACCCCCTGCTCCGGAGGGAGGCTCTGTGCCCTCCACAGGTAGGTCTGGCTGGAGGCAGAGTTTCTGCTATCAGTGAATTATTGATTGGATTTACCGCCACGGCTCTGACAACACCATTACTGGCTTTGACTTCATGTTTAAATCATCACTCCAATAGCTCTGAAAGATGCGATCTTTTATTTAAAACGCACTCACAGTGGCTCTCTTTGATCCCCTGGCTCGATGTGCTGCTGGCAGAGGGGGGATGCACGGCTGGGGGAGCACACGAGGGGCTGCGGGGACACTCAAGGTCACTCTGCCGAGGCTGGAAGGAAAAAAACTTCCCCGTCATGCTCCAGGTGAAAGGCTGCAGGTAAAGGGGAGGGCAAAGAGCTGCGGGGACCGTGCCATCCCCTCTGCCCCGCCTTCTCCCCATCCCTGCCGCATCCCCACGAATCCCTGCGGCTGATGGAGCAAGCAGGGAGCGCCTCCGGAGCTCTGTGCCCGCAGCTCGCCCCGCCGTGCTCTCCCACACATCCCCTGGCCATTCCTGTGTCCCCACTGTGCTCTCCCACACATCCCCTGGCCATTCCTGTGTCCCCACTGTGCTCTCCCACACATCCCCTGGCCGTTCCTGTGTCCCCACTGTGCTCACCCACACATGCCCTGGCCATTCCTGTGTCCCTGCTCCCCATCCCCAGTGCTTCCCCAGCTGAATCCCAGATGCTGTTCTTGTGTCTCCACAGCTCCTCTCTCCTGCAATCTGGCTCTGGGGTGTTCAGGGCAGTTCTGCTGCTCTGGGGCCACAGGTTTGGGGCACAGCAATGGGGGTAGCAGTGCATGAGGCCAAAATTCCCCCATGCCCAGCTGTGGGGCTGTTGGGATGCTCTGTGCCATCCCGCTGGGAAGCTGAGCTGCTCGTTCCATCAGGATGTCAGGGCTGCCCCTGCATCCCTGCTTGCCTTTTTATCAGCTTCACCATCCAATATTCCCAGGCTGCTTTGTCTTTGCTTTACATTTATCAATATTACCAGCTGATCCCACAGTCCCCCTCTGTGGGTTTATTAATATTGCCCTCTGATCTGCGGGAAGCGGCCACGCTTTATATTCCTGCCCCATCCCCAGCTCCTCCAAGCCCCCACGCCATGTTTAATTAGATTTTCTCCTTGGCTCAGGCAAACACAAATTGAGCTCCTGGTATCTCTGTGCTGTGCTGGAGCTGGTGCCTGGCTGAGGTGGACAGCATCCTCCACCACATTAATATTCCAGTGACGGTGCCTGTCTGGGGATGGTGCAGTCTGGGGGGGTTTGCCTGGAAAAGGGGATTATTTCTAACCCCTCCCCACCCTGTTTTTCCAGGTTTTTCCAGGAATACCTTTTCCTACTAGCTTAGGGTGGCCGGGTTGAGGGTTCATGATTAGGAAGCAGCACGGGATGCCTGGATCAGAAATCAGAGCTGCTCTTCCCCCACTCCCCTTGCATTCCCCCCATCCTGCTGCTCCGGGCCATTAATGTCATTTTTTAAGGAATCCTTCTGGGCTTGGCTTTCCCCAAGTCAGTGGGGACCAGCGCTGGNATTTTATTTTATTTTATTTCCCCCTGCTTTGGATTTCTCCTCCTACCATGGTCTCACTCTTTGAATGTTCCTTTTCTCCCAGGGAATACAGGATGGAATTTGCTCCAGGGATGCTCATGCAGGGACCTGGGACTGGATCTGCCTTTCTGAACTGTCATTCCATGGGGCAAAGAGCTTTCCCTCCCTGCAGCCCGGCAGCCTGGGGAGCTGCTGCGGTGCAGGATCTGCTCCCTGGGATGCTGCCTCTCCTCTCTCCTCTCTCTTCTCCTCTCTCCCCTCTCCTCTCTCCTCTCTTTCCTCTCTTTCTNAGCTTCACCATCCAATATTCCCAGGCTGCTTTGTCTTTGCTTTACATTTATCAATATTACCAGCTGATCCCACAGTCCCCCTCTGTGGGTTTATTAATATTGCCCTCTGATCTGCGGGAAGCGGCCACGCTTTATATTCCTGCCCCATCCCCAGCTCCTCCAAGCCCCCACGCCATGTTTAATTAGATTTTCTCCTTGGCTCAGGCAAACACAAATTGAGCTCCTGGTATCTCTGTGCTGTGCTGGAGCTGGTGCCTGGCTGAGGTGGACAGCATCCTCCATCACATTAATATTCCAGTGACGGTGCCTGTCTGGGGATGGTGCAGTCTGGGGGGGTTTGCCTGGAAAAGGGGATTATTTCTAACCCCTCCCCACCCTGTTTTTCCAGGTTTTTCCAGGAATACCTTTTCCTACTAGCTTAGGGTGGCCGGGTTGAGGGTTCATGATTAGGAAGCAGCACGGGATGCCTGGATCAGAAATCAGAGCTGCTCTTCCCCCACTCCCCTTGCATTCCCCCCATCCTGCTGCTCCGGGCCATTAATGTCATTTTTTAAGGAATCCTTCTGGGCTTGGCTTTCCCCAAGTCAGTGGGGACCAGCGCTGGCCTCTCCCACTGCTCCATGGCAGCTTTTCCACATCAGAGGGAAAGAAAATTGTTTATGCAAAGTTTGTCAGTCCCTCCAGGCACGAAGGGAAGCGCTGATTGTTCTCCAGCTATCTCAAATCTTTTGCCAGTTTCCAAAATTAAAATTTTTCCCCGTGTCTTGCAGACATACATGGTGTTCGTGCTTGGATTTCCAGACTTCCTGTCCAGCAGATGCATCATTATGATTATTATNCTCTCCTCTCTCCTCTCTCCTCTCTCTTCTCTCTCTCCTCTCTCCTCTCTCCTCTCTCGTCTCCCAGCCCTGCCGGAGGAATGTGCTCGCCTGAGTCAATAGGAAGCTAATTAAGCCATTAATCTGGGAAAAGCAGCCCCTCCTGGTGAGCTCTGCTGTGGGGATGGAGGAGGAAGTGGCACAGAGCTGGAGAAAGCAGGAGGAGGCTGTGGGCAGGTCCTGGAAGGGCAGAATATCAGCTGAGAGCTGAGGAAGGGGCACAGAGCTGGGGAAGGCAAGAGGAGGCTGTGGGCAGGTCCTGGAATGGCAGAATCTCACCTGGGAGCTGAGCAAGGCGGGTCCCATCCCATCCCATTCCCTGCCAGGACACTGCCGGCCCCTGGGCCAGCTCCTGATCTTCCATGTGCTGCCTGAAACAAGTCCCTGATGATGCTGCAGTGCTAAAATCACCAATAAACTGCTTCTCTGTCTGAGAAGTTGGGGTTGATTTCTAGAACATCCATCATTCCCACCCATAATGACAAACAGTGTTTATTCCCAGCTGCCCCTCAGCTCTGTGCTATCTATGCAGGGGACTCAAATCTCATTTTTTCCCCCCAAACTCCCCTCTCCAGGAAGACCAGGCTTGCTGTTTGCAGAGCACTGAAGCGGGCTGCACTCTTAACTTTAAATTGACTTTTTAAGTGGAGCCCTGGGATGTTTTTCCGAGGAGTGCAGCCTATTCTTCAGGGCTTTTATAAGCCTTTAGTAGCTTAAGACACAACTAAGTTGGCCCTAATCCCTCATAAAGGCATGCAGGTTTTCTTGCCCTTCCGCTGCATCAAGGTCTTAGCCTGGTGCTTTCCTTCACTGCTGTGTTTGTCTGAAGGATGGGAAGGAAATATCTATGAAATTTTCCTTTTTAAAGACAGATCAAACCCATCCAGGGGGGCTGTGGGCAGGAGATGGGTTCCCTGGGACACAAATGATGTCTCATCCCTGATGTGGTGGCACAAATCCCTCTGGTTCCATGAATGTGCAGCACCTGGGGAGATTTTTGGCTGGATCATTCCCACATTGATCCAGAGTGAAGGGGACAGTGTAAAAATATGGGAAAAAAGGACTCTTCCAGCAAAATACCAGTAACCCTGCAGTGAGGGGTGCTGTGCAGCTCTGCCCCACAAAGAAGATGCCCAGCCATGAGTGAGTTGGATGATGCAGCATTAGACACATGCAGGGGGTTTTATCCAATGCTTTGGAGAAGTTTCTTGAGTCCTGCCTGGGGCTTATTCTCAGAGACATGGCTTTTGTGAGGAGAGGTGAAGTGCTGCCTTGAAGGTTTGGAAATGGGTGGATGCAGAGCTGGAGGGGGCTGAGCTTGGCCGGGGCTGGGCAGGAATTCACTCCCCAAGAGAATTCTCGTGGGCACTTGCAGGCTGAGCTGTGCCTCGTTCTCCAGCCTTTCCCACACCTGGGGCTGCCCCAGGATCACTCTCTTGTGGGGTCTATGAGTGTTTAACACCCCAAAAGGAGGATTTCTGCAGCCAGGGCAGCCTGTGGGGGAATGCACCCTGTGCTGGATGTTATCCCTGCACCATGGCAGGGAGTGAAGCACCTTTGAAAGCCTCAAACCCCCAAGGAGCCTCGTGGGGTGACTCTGGGGGTCAGAGCAGGGACAGGCTGAATGCAAACAGGGGGAGGGAATATCTTCTCACCCCCCACCCCAGAATGATGTAAGCAGCAGGGAGGGATGGATCACACTGGTGCTGAACCTGAACACACGACTCTGCACCCCAAAACCACACACAAGGGGGGCTTGTCTGCCAGTGGGGGAAGATTCGGGTCCCTCTGGGCCAGCCTGGCGGGAGCTGCCCCATTTGCATATTAGGGGTGAGTTTATGAATTATGCAGCCACCACAGCACGTCCAGAGGAATTGGCTGCAACACGGAAAGCATATTTATCTTCGTGTCTTATTGATTTATTTTTCCTCTCCTGTTTTTTCAAGCTCGAGCAGCTGCAGCGAGGAAGGGAAAACAGCCCAGGCAGCCAGGGGCTGTGGTGGGACAGTGTCCCCTCCCTGCAGGCATCACTCCCTTGGGGTTACTCCTCAAAGCTGGGAGCTCTTTCATAGAGACCAGCAGGTTCTGGGCACTCTGATGCTTGTTTTGTTGGAGCAGAAGCCTGGGAATATTTCAAAGAGTGAGGGCAGTAGTTTTTGGTGCTCCTGAAGGCTGGGCTGGACCATGGGGTGGTTGGAGGGACAGTGACCAAGAGTTGTCCTCCGTGGGCATCAGGGCCTGGCACAGGAGCCAGGCTGTGAGGACACATCACAACATTCGTCCTCATAGAAGTGCAACCATCCATTATCACATTGTCTCCATTGTCTCTTTGTCCATCCATCTACCCTTTCCACTCATTAACTCCACCATCTGCTCCTTCATTTATCTCCCATCCCGGCCACTAAATCATCCCTGTCTTCCCTCTCCATCCATGCATGAGAGAAGAACCCCTTGGTCCCCTCCTCATCCCAGATCCCCATGACCCTGCTTTGAGCTTGGAATTCAAGGCTCCATCCAGGCAGGAAGCTCCCAAATCCCTTGGGGCTTTATTTTATCTCTTAGATGGCTCCAAAACGCTTAGGGATGGCAGAAGGGAAGAGGACCAGCTCCAACCCCATGTGCTGGGCTGCGGGTACCACTCACATCCACACTCCACCTGCTCTCTCCTGCACCCACAGGAGCATCCCCAGCTCTCAGCCCTCCTGGCTGTGCCCTTTTCCCCCCGGCAGCAGAGGTTAGCTGAGATCACAGAGCCAGCCGGCTGCCCAGATTCCTGCTCCCTGGGGCTAATTATGGAACAACATTAGATAAAAGTCAACATATGTTGTAAAAGGCACTATGTATCAGCGCCTGACAGCTCCTAACAATGTGCTCATGTAGCAGCTGTCAGGCTGCAATGCCTGGAAATGAGGAATATGTTGATTTATGGATATCAGATCTGCCCTCACGTTCGCCGACGGCAGCGCCGAGCGGCGGCAGCGCCCGCCAGGACGGGCTGTCCCCCACACCTTGGCTTGGCCTCCTGCTCCTCCCGGGGATGGCTCACTCCCAGATATGCCCACGTTTGTGTCACTGCTCCTACAGAGGAGGAAAATCCCCAAACCCTGTTGTTTTTGAGGCAGGAGGACCCGGCTCCTCTCCATGGGCTTGGAAATCAGAGAAGTTCTTCAGGAAGGATGCAGAGCTGCTGGAGAGAGTCCAGAGGAGGCACCAGGATGATCAGAGGGATGGAGCAGCTCTGCTGGGAGGAAAGGCTAGGGGAGTTGGGATTGCTCAGCCTGGAAAGGAGAAGCTGCAGGGTAACCTGATTTCATCCTCCAAGTACCTGAAGGAGCCAACGAGAAAGATGGGAGAGATGTTTTACAAGAGCCTGGAGTGACAGGAAAAGGGGGAATGGCTTCAAACTGACAGAGAGTAGGATTAGATCAGATATTGGGGAGAAATTGTTCCCTGTGAGGGTGGTGAAGCCCTGGCACAGGGTGCCCAGGGAAGCTGTGGCTGCCCCTGGATCCCTGGAAGTGCCCAAGGCCAGGCTGGACAGGGCTTGGAGCAGCCTGGGACAGTGGGAGGTGTCCCTGACCATGGCAAGGGGTGGAACAAGATGGGCTTTAAATTCCCTTCCAATCCATTCTCTGATTCTGTGATTCATTTCTATATAGAACTGAAGTTCATTTCTATGCTAACTGTAATATTTTACTTAAAATGCAACCAATAAATATGTGCTGGCCCCATGAATCCTTCTTCCCACCTCACCCCTCCCTGTTTCAGGGCTCTGAGTGCTCAGTTCTCTTTGCTTTGGTTAAACCAAGCACTGGGTGGTTTCAAAGCCCTGGGGTCACAGGGCAGCTTTAGACATCAGCTCACAGCCCCAGATCCCCCCTGGGAGAGGTGGTGCTGTCCCTGCAGCTGGGGTGGCCTGGCAGGAAGCACCCAGGCTCTGGCCATGCTCCCCAAATCCCTGGAGCTGAGAGCAGAGGCTGCACTGGGATCACTCACAGCTGATGATCCTTGTGCCCTTCACCTCCTGCTTCTCTGCCCCTTTATGGAACCCCTGCACTGTGGCAATACCCCAGGCCACGTTCCTTTCTTTTCTGTGGCCCCAAAGGCTCTGTGTTTTGGGGTAAAACAGAACAGGACTGGGGCTTGGGCAGACTTTGGAATGTGGGAAGTGTTGTGAGCCAAATCCCCAAATCCTGCACCCTGCTCTCCTCCAGCTTTTGGGGTGAAGCTCTGTTTTTTGCTGTCCTATCCCCAGCTGGGATTTGGGGGTGCCTGAATCACCCACATTCCCACTGCAGCAAAAGGCAGAGGTGCCATCCAGCTGCTGGCAGAGCTCGTTAGTGGCTCCCACTAATCAGCTTTGACGGGAACAGGGAGGGAAATTCCTTCTCGGCTTTGTTGGGCTCAGCTGGATGCTCCCAGGTACAGCTGTGCCTGAGGGACCCTGCTCTTGTTGCTGCAGTGATTCTGCTCTCATCTGTGGGGTTCAGGCTCATGTTTGGCAAGGAAAGAGCTTTTGGGAAGTGTTTTTTTGAGCAGAGCGTGGCTCAGGTAGGGTCGTTGAGGAGGCAGGAGGGGATAAACCAGCCCCAAACTCATGTAATTTAAAATATGGTTGTGCATTCCCTTTCCCTCCTTGTTTTCAGCAAAACTCAAGGCTTAAGGAGTTGTGGAACAGAGATATTTCTTCCTGGGAATGAGGTGGGACTGGGTGTTTTTGGTGCAAGCTGGGTTTGCTCCCCCGTGGGAGGGGACAGTGTGGTCAGGGATCCATCAAGACTCCAAGATTCCCGTTGGGAAGGCAGTGGATCCAAAATTAATTTGAGGTGGGGATATTTTTTTTCAGCTCTTAATGTCATGAGACATCATTTTTGGTTTCTTTTTCCAAAAGATTGATCCTTTTGGAGGGATCAGATCAGATCCAGAGGAATTTGCCTCTCTCTTTAATTTGTTCCAGCCATGTTTTCCTGTATGTGCACACTGATTTTCCAACATTTTGTGGGGCTGTTTTCCTGATTTTTTTTTTTCTGACAAATATGAATAAAGATATGATCTGCACTCTCTCTGACTCTTTTATTTTTGGGTGCTGGGGTCTCACCCCCTGTAACAGCCCTGCCAAGCTTCCCCTGCTACAGGGGGAACGTGTAAATCCCAGTAAAAGTGCTCATTCTGTTGAAATTTGAAAATATAATAAAGCCGGTTATATCACTTTATAAAAAGTAATAAAAAAGGAGGTTAATGTCCTTCCTCAACTCGCAGCCTGTGTGTTTTAATCTGCAAAACAATAATGGAAAACTCCATTTATGGAGCTGTGGAGTGGGTTGGACTGAGCCTTTACCAAACCTCACATAAGGCTAAATAAACTCCTGCTCCATTGCAATTTACTCTTTATAGGCTGATATTTACCAGCCTAGCAACTCCTCGACTTCCTAACTTGAATATATTTCATTTTTTTTAATACATATTCATTATTTACAAACTTGTTTCCGCTCTCCAATTTCTGCTGCTTTGTGTGATTTCTCGTGGGAATTCTTTTAATGCGCAGATTTCATAGGAAATATTTTTATATATAGGTATTTTGGCTGTGTAATTATCTCAGGTCTATTGTGTTTAATTCCAAATATAACTTTGAAATTCCCCAAAGGATGAATCTATTTTGGGTTTTGTCCTCTTGAGGGAGGTTGGATTAACCACAGGTGTGTGTGTGTGAGTTTTGGGGGAGAACATGGATGGGGGAATTATCCCAAATTCCCCATGCAGGGCAAATCTGTGAGGAGGAGATGGGAAAGCAGCTCCAGGATGTTTTATTTTGCCCCAAAGGAGGGAAATAAACTCTGGGAATCTCTGCCTTTCCCCTCTTTGATGCTCAGAGGAGGAGCAGGAACTGGTGGCCACTGGAGGAGCAAGAAGCTCCCACAAACCCTATCAAAAGTATATTAATGGGCTTTTTCTTTTTTTTAATGGGGTTTGGACACTGAGCCTGGGATTCATCCAGGCTGGACCAACAGCCCTGTGGCATTTGGAATGCAAATCACCCAGCCATGCCTTAATCATTACCACCGGGAGACAATTAGGGTTAAAATATAGATTTTTTTCCACAACAAGGCCAAACTGTAGAGACATAAAAAGAAGGAAGTCTTGCTATGATTCATTTATAGCAGCCTGTTGCTTTGAGAGGTTCTTAGAGCCTAAATCCAGGGATCCGCTCCAAAATAGAGGAGAAAAGTGGGGTTTGGGTGGGTTCCCCCTCTGTGGAATTCAGGGCTGGCTGATCCCACAGAACTCCCCCTCTGGAATGAGAACTCAGCAGCAAAGAGGGGCTGGAAACAGGGAAATTACTCAGCTGTGCTGGAATCTGATCGAAAGTGCAAAGCAGAGGATGAGAGAGGTGGAAAGAAAGGACCTTCTTTGCATTTTGATAATCTTGTGGGGGTTTTGAGCAAGGTAAACTTAATAACGTGGGACAGGAGCCTTGTGAGCACTGCCCGGGGCTGTGCAGGGAGGGGGTGAGGAAAGGGGCTGGGACAGCACCTGGGGGGCACTGGGGGAGCCCCAGGAGCCAGAGAGGAGCAGCTGGAGCTGGTCTGGGCTTCCCCTTTGCCCCCTTGGCTTTTCTCCGGGGATTTGCCCAACACTGATCCCCCTGACAGTCTGAAACTGCAGGAAACATTATTTTTTTTTCACTATTTCTGGCCTTGGAGGGAAGAGGAAGGGGGAAAAAAAGAATGAAAAGTGCTTAATTTCACAGGTTATTCCCAATCCCAGCTCTCTGTGGTGTCTCTTTGCCCACCTGTCCTGCCTCAGCACCGTCACCTGGAGCTGGGGATGGGAATGATGCTGCCAGGCTGGATCCCTGTGGATTTTCCCTGACTTTGTCCTTCCTTTTGCTCTCTGCTTTCCCAAAACCAGTGCCGAGGGTGAGGAATGGGAAGCAGCACGTCCTGCCCATCCCCTGCACCTTGGAATGCCCTTTCCAACCCCAAACCCCACGGCCAGGGCCAGCAGACGGCTTTGGATAATCCTTGCACAGATTGTGGTGCTGTCCCTGTGGGGAAAGCCCAACAACAACCGCGTTCTAATCCTTAATTAGAGAGTTAATTACCCTGGGAGGCTTATGGGGGGGAGGCTGGACATGGGGGGAAGCTGCTCTGTGAGTGGAATAGGGGGCAAAGACCTTTGGGGTTGGGGGTGCTGGTGGCTCCTGCTTTTAGCTGGATGAGGGGTGAGCACCTGTCCTGTCCCCTTGTCCCTTCTCCTGTCCTGTCTCCAGGGATGGCTCCCTGCTGATGAATGCTGGGTTTGGCTGGACTGAGAGGTGGGCACCTGTCCTGTCCCACTGTCCCCTCTCCTGTCCCCAGAGGGATGGCTCCCTGCTGATGAATGCTGGGTTTGGCTGGACTGAGGGGTGGGCACCTGTCCTGTCCCACTGTCCCCTCTCCTGTCCTGTCCCCAGGGATGGCTCCCTGCTGATGAATGCTGGGTTTGGCTGGACTGAGAGGTGGGTACCTGTTCTGTCCCACCGTCCCCTCTCCTGTCCTGTCCCACTGTCCCCTCTCCTGTCCTGTCCCCAGGGATGGCTCCCAGCCTAAGGCCAGCTCTCCACTCCCTGTGCCCTGTGGTGTGGGTGTCACCACTCTGGTGCAGGGGCTCCAGCAAGTGGCACTCTGCTGAGCAGCTGTGGTGGCCCATGGGGATGTGGGCTCTTGGTGGCCTCTCTGTCACCTGCCTGGTCTCTAACACTGAAAGCAAGAAGCAGGAGCACAGACAGTGTGTGAGAGCCTTGGGCTGTGAAGGGCACATGGAACAGGGCACAANTTTCCCCCTGCCCAGGTGCAGAACAGCCTCCCCCTGTCCCACTCCAGCCCTGCACCCCCCTGGGCTCCTGACTCTCCCCAGCTTGGGGGGTTCGGGCATGGGAAGGGGGGTTCACCCCAGTGCACCCCCAGGGGTGGCTCAGTCCCCCCCTGGAGCATTGGAGACCCCCCCAGGCCCGGGGAAAAGACAAAGCCACCAAAGGGGACTCAGTGCCAGGGAAGGGGAGTGAGCGTAATGATGGGGANCTCTGTCACCTGCCTGGTCTCTAACACTGAAAGCAAGAAGCAGGAGCACAGACAGTGTGTGAGAGCCTTGGGCTGTGAAGGGCACATGGAACAGGGCACAAGGCACAGGGGACAACTGTGCATGGCACTTGGGACAGGGCACATGGGACAGGGCACAGGGGACATGGCACAGGGCAAAGTCTGCATGGTCCAGAGCACATGACACGGGGCATATCACATGTGTCACATGCCATACAGCACATGGCTCATGTCACACAGGCCATGTCACACAGCCCCATGACACACAGCACATGTCACAAAGTCCATGGCACATTGCCCATGTCACAAAGTCCATGGCACACAGGCCCTGGCACACAGCTCATGACACAGAACCCATGGCACACAGCCCACGGCACACTGCTCATGTCAAAGAGCACGTGTCACAAAGCCCATAACACATGCCACAAAACCCATGTCACAAAGCCCCATGTCACACAGCCTATGGCACACAGCCCGTGTCACACAACCCCATGTGACAAAGCCCATGTCACCCAGTCCATGTCACCCAGTCCATGTCACCCAGGCCATATCACCCAGCCCATGTCACCCAGCCTATGTCATCCAGCCCATGTCACCCAGCCCATGTCACACCCCCTGTCCCCAGCACTGGGGGGGCCCTGGGAGGGCCCGCAGGGTTGTCACCAGCAGCGGTGACCAGAGGAGGGCGCTCTTGGNAAAAAAAGGGGAAAATAAGGGAAAGTAGGAAATCAGCACAACAAAGTTGACTAAAAGCAAATATTTCCATCCCTGCAGGAGGGAGCCAGGCTGACTGGAATGCTAAAAACGCCCCTATTTGCATCTTTTTAAATAGGAGCCGATAAAAGCAAATACTCCACTGCCAATAATTATAATATTTTAATTGCGTTTCTTCAGGGCTTTTGTTTTTCAGTGAGACGCAAAAGCTGTGTGCAAACTGGCAGAAATAAATATCCCTGTTGGTGTGGGTTTGGGTGAGATTTCGGGGTCCTGCTTGTGCTCCTCAGGACCTGCAGCACCCCTGAGGTTCAGCTGTGACCTGGGGGTTGCACATTCCCATCCCTGGGGGGACCAGGGGGTGAATTTTGCTCCCCTCTCCCTCACAAATTCCTGGTTGCAGGGTCCCCCCATGTCCCTGTGCTGCTGCTGGGGTTTTAGAACATTTTTAGAACAGATTTGGTTTTGGGATCCCGCTCCCAGCACTCCAAACCTCCAGATTTGGGCAAGATGGGGAGCTCAGAAGGTTGGAATCAGATCTTAGAGGTCTTTCCTGACCCAAACGATTCCAGAAACCTTCCCAATTCTATTCTAGTATGAAAATGAAGTTTCTCACTAATAAACGGGGATTTGGAGTTTGGGGGTGATATATCTGTGCTTTTTCCCCACGTTTTTAATTCACAACACATTTTTCACTTGCCAGCAAGGGCCCCATCCAGGGGCTGCCCTGCTGTGGGGAATTTGGGATTGTTCCCCCACCCGGGCCTGCCCAGCCCATCCCAGTACACCTGGGTGGGTGCTGTGGGTGGGCTGGGAGCCCCCAGCATCCCCGAGCCCCTCCAGAGGGAGATTCATCCTGCAGAGTGGGAGAGCTGGAGGATGTGGAGGAGGCTGATGGTGAGTTGTGGGTGTCTTTATTTTTGGGTTTAATTCCGTAGCTACAATAGAAAGATTGGGGTTTTTAATAGGTGAATGGAGCTGTTGCTGTGTGCAGCTGCCTCCTCTCAGCTCTGCTGGTTCAGGAAAGGGAATTTTGGTGTTTTTGTCCCTCTGAGAGGGAGCCACGTTGTGCAAATCACCTCCAAACTCTGCTGTGGGGTGTCCGAGAGCTGCAGTGAAACAAACCCCTCTCACCCACTCCTGGCACCCCATGGAAAAATGATTTATGTGAAGCATTCCCCAAAATCAACCCCGTGCAAGCACAGGGCTTGTGTTTAGTGTCACCAAATGTCCCTGAGTGTCCAAGCATCACCCAGCTCCCCAGAGAGCTCTCTGTGTGGCTCAGCCTGGGGCAGAGCAAATTAATACTGAATTCCCAGGGGAATGAAAGCTTTTCCAAGTTGGGTTCTAAGCAGGGCTTGGTTTGGTGGGTTCCACCCCCACGGGGGTGGCCCTGGAGCTGCTCCTGCACAGGAGGGCTGGGTCCTGTCCTTTGGGGATCCAAGGAGTGTCCGAGGGGAGAAAGGGTCTCCCCATTCCCTGGGCACCCCTAAACTGCCAGGGAAGGACAGAGTGGAGCTGCTGAACCCTCAATTTGGGGTGCACTGAGGTGAAACCTCATTTTTCCAGGGGGCTGGATTTACCTTTTGCTGCCAGGTAGGATTTTTCTCCCCATTTTTGGCTGGTTTGGCTGACACTGAGATATTTGTAGGGTGCAGGGGTTCTGGGGAGTGTGGGCTGGCTCGGAATTGTAGGAACAAGGTCGCCCTGGTGGGATGGGGGATCTCAGGCTGGGTTTCGGGATGGGGAAGGGCTGGGCCCAGCTGCTTCTGTGGGGAAAGGTAGAGAAGGAAGAAGGGAGTGAAAGGGAGCAGGAGCAGCATGGTTTGACCCAGGTTTAGCCTCCTGCTGTGTTGCAGGATTTAACTGGGGTTGGGGGATCCCAAAAGCACAGATCTTGAACCACTTTTTGGGGGAAACTTCCCCCAGCTCCAGCTCCACAGGCTGTTTCCTCTGAGTCATTCAACCTCCAGGCATAAATGCCAAGGAAAGCAGGGTTCATTGGCTCTGCTGCTCCTGGGATGACTTGTTTTATTGAAGTTTTCTTCTCAAGAAAGAAAATGAGACTTTTTTTGTCTTTTTATTATTTCACTTTGATATAACATAAAATTTTTTGCTGTTTTATCTGTCAGGCGCCTAAACCAGTGGGGATGAAGCAGGAGGGGATTTTTCCTTCTCTTTTCCCAGCTGTCAGAAGGGGACACAGCAACATCCCCTGGCATCACCCAGAGCTGCTGAAGCATCTCCAATCCATTCCCCACCCCATTTCCAGCCCGTCCATCAAACCAAAGGGTGCTGAACAAACAAACAAACCTCAAACTGGCCTCTGTGCTGGGGGGCATCACCAGAGTTTGTTTCTTTGGAGTTCAAATTAATTTGCCTCCCCCTGGGCCCAGGGCTCTGCTCACAAGTGCAAATAAACCCCGGGCACGTCTCACTTGTGTGCCCCAGGATCCACGTGCAACAAGATATTTGCAGGGTCAGGGACTAATAATTTAAACTGCTGAGCAAAATAAATAAGTGTAAAGCAAAACCCAAACCCAGCGCGCCACAGGAGCAGGCAATACTGTTTGCTTTTCAAATAGACACACGAAAAATACAAACAGTAGCAGGAGGGATACAGAGATTAAAATTTTTATAAAAACAAAATAGCAGCAATCCCACCAGGAAGCGGTGTTTCCATTTTGTATGTGCATAAGATTAGCAACACTTTGCTGCCTGCTACGAGCATCCCTCTCCCCCTCCTCCTGGGAAACTTTGACCAAAAAAAGAGATCTTTTTGGATCGAAAAGATTAAAAAAAAAAAGCAAAAAAAAAAAAGATGATTGAGATTTCCTGCAGAAAATATTGAATTTAAATTGGACATTGCCCCTGCTCTGGCTTGGGGGGCAGCCAGGAAACACACCCTTTTCACTTTTCCCACACAAATGTTGAAAATTTGGAATTAGATGCTGCCCTTGCAAATCTTGATGTGTCATAAACCTGAAATCCATGTGGAAGGGGGAGGGGGATGTGCTGGCTCTGTGAGAGGGAATTCTGAGCCCGAGGGGAGCGAGGTGTGCAGCTGGGTGGACACTGTGCAGCCACAGCTGATGCTCCTGCTGGGCTTTGAGTCTTCCTGCTGTAAATTGTGATTCCTGGAGTGCCACCACGGGGATTTGCAGTGGCAGGTCCCCAGGTAGCTGTGCCTAAGCACCACAGGGAGCCCTGCACTGAGCCCACTGCCCTCATTGCAGATGCTTTCCCTTGGTAAGCACCTTGGTTTTCTGCCTGATATATTTTAAGGATTTCCAAGCGTTTGACTTCTGCAGTTTCAAAATTGAAGATAAAAGGCTGAAATCAGTGGTTTGGTTAATAATAAGAAACTCCAATCTATTCCTTTTTCAACTTCACTTTTGCCATTTAAGGCCTGGACTGGCCCTGAGTGCTCTGGTTTAGTTGACAAGGCAGTGATGGGTTAAACAGACCCCATGATCCTGGGGGTGTTTTCCAATCTAAAAGATCCCATTATTTGGTCCAGTAACACCTTGTCCATGTGCTTGGAGTCACTCCAGAGTCCCCAGGGCTCCTCTCTCATGCTGTCATATATCCAAAGTCAGCTTGGAGCTGGAATTTGGAGTTTTTTGGACCTGGCATGGCTGGTGCTGACCGCACCCCCAGCCAGCCCCAGCTTCCCCCAGCCCCCCAGTTTTGCTCCCCTCAGACACCCCCATTCCCCTGGGATCAAACCTGAGCCAAGGCGTGTGCGGGGTGGGGATTGCAGGGAGCTGCAGGGGTGGCTTTGACAAGCAGATCCCACCACATCCCCACCTTCCCCACGAGCATTTGTCACCGGCGGCGGCTGCGGGGGGCCGGCAGCGCCCGTGCCCACCCCTCTGCAGAAGGCTGGAGCCAGCATTTGAATAATGAATTCTGCTTAAGACTGAAAGCTCTGAGATCCATCTGTAACAAGACTCGAAATAATTACAGCTGATGATTGCCTGGTACCTCAGCCAGAAAAAACAGAACAGATTTTGGCCGCCAGCAATTACAAGCAGCACCCGCTCGAGCACAGGGAGAACTTTCTGAGCGAATTCATGAATACATTTGTGGATTGGGAGTGATGGGGATGGGGTTTGGGGTGCAGGAGTGAGGGGAGGAGGTGTCTGTTCACGTGGATCCCTGAGAACTTGTCTGGGAGAGCAGTGGGCGTCCCCTTGGGGTGTGTGTCTGTCTGCAGCATCGTTTGGGGCTGGGAGGAGCAGGGAATCCGTACCTAGATCTGTGCTTGGGGCTGTTACACACGTCAGGATAAGAATTGGTGGGGAAATAGGAGAAAAACAGGGAAAAATGTGGTCAAAATAAGGCTCTTCCCAGGAGCAGAGGGGCACATGGAGGTGGCAGAAGAGGGCGATGAATTTTGGACTCTGCCAAACATTTTCCCCCTGTTCCTTTGGGTTTGTGGCTCCACAGGCAGAAGCTGAGCAGAGCAGGGTTGTTTCTCCATCTGACACAACAGCGCTGCCCTTTGGGGCTGCCAAAACCGCCTGTGCTGTCCCTGCTCAGATTTGCCTTCCGCATAATGGGGATAATTTATCAAATAGTGAATAATACGCTTCCCTTCTTCAATGTCTCCTCCACGTATCATTTCAACTGACTGAAAATTGTCAAATTAGACTATTTTCCTTGACTGTTCCATTTAGGAGCAGGGGGAGCTGAAGGCTTCAATAATTGCGCTGTGTGCTCCGCCGGCGTCTTGTAAAATAACAGCGAATAAAACCATTGCTGCCCGAGCTCCAGGAATGCCCTCCTTGGTGAAGCGTGGGCTTCTCTCCTGAAGCTGGATGCTGATGATCCTTAAAAGTCTTGTTTTCTTTGCCCCCAGAGTGTGGCTGGCTGAGGCTGACTCGGGGAAACCTCGGCTCGGGGACTGTAAGGACGCGGCGCTATCGCGCTTTCCCATCCGCCAAAATTCCGTGTGCTCGGAATTGTCCCGGCGTAATGTGCCTGTATTAATCATTGCTCCCTTATCTTGTTCGCCTCCAATCTACAAGGATCTGCTTGGTTCTCCTCTGCACCTTAAATTCTCTTTTATCTCAACTGGTGTCACCGCCGAGCCCGCAGACAGCTGGAGCAGCTTTCCTCCTGCAGCTGGAAAATGCGGGCGGGACTCCCTGCTCTGTCCCCATCCCTGGATTTTCTGTGGGATGTGGGACTGTGGTATGGCCTGGCTGGAGCAGTGTTGGCATTAAGGAGGATGTGATGGGTGTCACTGCAGCCATCCTGGTGGCTGTGTGTGATCCTGGAGGGAGGGATGATCCTAGGGAGAGGAATGATCCTGGTCAGAGGGATGCTCTTAGTGGGAGGGATGATCCTGGGGAGAAGGATGATCCTGGTGGCTCTGTGTGATCCTGGAGGGAGGGCTGGTCCTGGGGAGAAGGAGGATCCCGGTGGGAGGGATGATCCTGGGTGGAGGGATGATCCTGGGGGGAGGGCTGATCCTGGAGAGAGGGATGATCCTGTGGAGAGGGATGATCTTGGGGGGAGGGATGCTCCCAGCTTTCAGAGTGACAATTCAAGAGCTCCAAAGAAATTTTGTGATGGGAGAGCCGGGTGCTCTGTCAAGCTGCTTTATTTCCCCCTGGCCAGAATGACCTCACTGATCCCCTGTTTTTGGTGATGAGTCCATCTGGAAGTACGAAAGACAAAGCTGGGAGACCTCGTGCATCCCTGGGTATTTCCACAGAGTGTACGGCAAGGTCCTGGGGGGCTTTTCCTCAGGGAATCTCTTGTGTTTCCCACCCAAGCTGATGTGTTTGCCAAGGCAGAAGCAATTCATTTTATGCCACAGCACCCTGCCAGCTCGGAGCAGACATGTAGGGAGGGTTTGCTGGTCCTTCCCTATGTCCTGAGCTTATCTTATGTGCCAGTGGCTTTTTGTAGGCTCTATTACTGTTGGAATTGGGATGTTGGGATTTCTTCTTCAGCGGTCCACGTTATTTTCTCCTTTTCCATCTTTATCACTGGAGCTGGTTAAATAAAACAGGAGCTACAAAATGCCTGCTGAGTCCAGGTGCCTAATTTGAATTATGATGATTCTGTTAGAGAATCCCAGAACCTTTGAAGTTGGAAAAGACCTTTAAGATCATCAAGTCCAGCCACCACTGTGTTCACCATTAAACCACATCCTCAAGTGTCACATCCACGTGTTTTTTGAACACTTCCCAGGATGGTGATCCCACCACTTCCTTGGGTAAACTTTTCAAATGTTTCACAATATTTTCAATGAAAGAAAGTTTTCCTAATATCTAAGCTGGTGAAACTTGAGGCCATTTCCTCTCATCCTGTCTCTCTGCACCACCCTGTCTTGGGAGGAAACACGAGGTGCCGAGTCTGCCATCCCAAACTTCCCACAGCCTCTCCTGAAAATCTCCATTTAAATCCAAATATAGGAGCTGCTTGGGCAATATAGGCTGTGCAGCATGGCTTAATGGGGCCCCAAATAAAGGGAACAGCTGGGTAATCAGTTCGAGTGGCTGGGAACCAGTTTACCGTGCATTAAGTATTCTTTGATTCCATTTAATTGGGGCATTGTGGAGACCCTGACGTCCAGTAATAAGGACAGTGGGAAGCTGATCAGACAGCTCGTTAACACTCAATTAATGCGGCTCTGTATGGCACAGCAGTAACTTTTAAAAAATGTATGTGCTCAGCCGAGGTGGAATGGGATTGCCAAGGCAATTTCCAGAGGGGCTGAGCCCGGGTTGCCACACGGGAGCGGCGCTGCAGCGGTGCCCGCGCGCAATTGAAGTGGAATTAAAAGTTGAAGTGCAATTTTTTTAGGTGAATGCAGTCACTTTACACAGTGCTGAATCAGTTCATTTTTAATTTATAGGTGCAATTAAAGCGCGCTAAGAATAAAATTCATAAATCTTTTGCTAACTGACCGCGATTCTTCTGAAAACTCTTTGTTCCTCCTGATGTGGGCGATAGGGGCACCTGGCGTGCCTGGAATTATATTAACAGCCAGCTCTTCCCCTTCAGCCTTTCGTTGTCAATCCTCCAGGCTTTATTAATCTTCCCTGGATGTGCCCTGGCCGTGCTGGGGTGTTTGCTTTGCCCCCACAGCCGTGCAAAGCCTCAGCAGCAAGTTTAATGTTGGCTTCGGCTGAGGGACCTGAGCCAGGAGGGTGAATTCCTGCCTGTGGGATTTGTTGAGATGCAGAGATGGAGCAGGGGATTCCAGATGCCATCCTTCACCTTGCTCCAGGGGTCTGCCACCTCTGCTCGGCCTGTGCACCTCCTGAGAGGCAGAGGGACAAAGGGACACGGCCTCGGGCATCTCGGGGCAGCCAGTGGTAGCTGTATCTCCTCTGGGAACACTGGAAGGGACTTGGATGGAGAAGTGTAACCTGGCAAAGCAGGAAAGGAGCTCTCAGAAGAGGCATGTCAGTCTGCAATAGCTCTGCAGGGTTTTTCTGTGGAGAAAGATCTCAGTGGTCTGGGTTCAGCTTTTCTCTCTCCCAGTGACTTTCCCATCATTTTCCCTCTGGCCAGACGGAGTCCACGCTTGGCATAGCATGGCTGGAGGGGTAATTGCCATCTCTGCATTTCCCTAATGAGCTCTGGGTCTGCTAATGAGCCTATTGCTCCTCACAGAGGAGGTCTGACGGAGCACCTCTGCTCTGAGATGGGCACAGCTTTGATCAGGGGATGTCTCCAGCCCCCTGTGTGGTCAGAGGGGGACAATTCCCTGTCAACCTCTTTGTAACTCAGCTCCTCCAACCATTCCTCACCATCAATCACATGCTCATTTAAGGGCCTGATTTCTCCCTTCTTTCTTTTCTTTTCTATATTTTTAAAAATTTTTTTATTACATCTGCACACTCAGTCATGCAAAAAATTACACAATCTCAGAGCTTCGTCTGGCTGCGGTTGGGGAGCGCGGGGGCTGCTTAGTGCTCCCATCACCATACAATTAGCCCCGTGCACAAAGCGGACACATGAAATAACACGGCCTTGGCATGAAAAGAGGCTCTGTCCCATGCAGAACACTCCATGGGGAGCACTGGAGCTTTCCCAGCTGCTCCTCAGCGCATCCTCTGCCCTCATCCATTGGGATAACGGTGAGGATTCCAGAGGCTGGGTTGAGCCTGAACATGCTGAGAGATGCAACAGGTGGGGATGGAGGTGTTTAGTGCTGCTGACTCCCAAACAGGTGCTTTGCTTTTGCCACCTTTGCTGGTTGTGTGGTTGCTGCAAAATCCAGGGTGGATGGAGCTGCTTTGAGCATCTTCATCCTCCTAGGGGACAGATCAGCCTCCCTGCAGCAGCAATCCCCAGCGTGTCGGGATGGAGAATTCCCTCAGCCTTTTGGATGTGCCCTGGAGGATGCCGAGCTGTGGGGAGGGCCCCCAGCCCTGCTGTGGACTCAGCCCAGAGCTGCATTTTTGCTCTGCCTGTGCAGGATTTGCAGGTGGGCTGCAGAGATGGGGGTGAGATTAAACACACGGCGGGAGCCAGCTCAGGGAGGCGGTGTGAGCTTCTCCTTGCAGTTTATAGACCACAAAAACCTGCCTTTCCAGCACTTCCCCTCCTTTTCCATGGAAAGCCTCAATTCTGGTGCTGAAACGTGGTTTGCAGGAGAGGTAGGTGAGCACACGTGTCACTCCCAGGACTTCTCCGGCCATCCCCTCCCCAGGGAGATGAGACACCACGTCACCTCTGTCATTCATGATCAAAACCCCTGTATTTTTAGGCTGGTGATGACTGAAGATAAATCTGTAGCTTTGAAAGGAGGGGCAGAGAGTAAAAGAAAAGTTATTCCTTTCCTTCCACCTCTGCCCTTGAGTAGGAGCTGATAAAATCCAAAGGCTCTGCCAGGAGATCAGGCTCCACTCTGGCTTTGCCCAGGAGCCATGTGGATGAAATATTAAGCACTGGGGCTGGAGCAGGTAGAGCAGGCATAATCAGATGAGTAGTTAAAGGTCTGGTATCCTGTGGGGACACGTGTGATTGATCAGCCTTGCAAAAATAAATAACCCGGCCCTTTAGATCTATGTAGCAATTTTAAATTTTTAATAAATCTGTGTGTATGGTGAAGGATAAGTCGTCACCCTGCGCTCCGTGCCTGTGATTCTCTGGGTGAATTTATCATGCTCTCCCTTTTGGAGGCTTCACATCCTGCTGATAAACAGTTTAAAACTCCTGTCCCGTCTTTATCTCAGAGCCTGGCTGGGGATGCTCCATCTCTGAACAGGGAGAAGGGAGAGTCCAAAGCTGCTGCCTCTGGCTTTGCCGGCCCGTGGTGCCCCCAGGTTTGCTGCAGGAGGAGGGAGAGGAGCAGAAGTGCAGTTGAGGGGTGTGGAATCCTCCAAAGAGGGGGAGCTGCTGGCTGTGCTGGCAGCAGAGATAACACAGCAGCCTTCCAGATGTGGGAAATGATGGCACGAGGTGAACAGCATCTGCAAACCAATCCTGCAGGCTCTACAGAGCAGGGGTCAGGCTCTCTCCATCCTCCTGCTTTGAGCTGAGGCACTTGGGAATGGTGCAACCCAGCAGAGCTGATCTGTGTCTGCTGGAAAGTGCAACCAGGGGCCTGAGAAAAGAGTTTGCTCCTCTGGGAGCGTGGAGGCAGAAGGATCCAGGTGCAGCTGAATGGCTCATCTGAGAAGCACAGGACATGTTTGGAGGCAAAATGTGCTTTTCTTTCCTGTGGCTTGGTGCAGGGTTCCAGGGAGGGGCTGTGGGTGGCAGAGCTCCCCTGGCACTGCCAGAGCTTTGAAAAAGTCTTTTGTCACTTCTGTGCCATTTTTGTGCTGTGCAGCTGTTCACTCACATCCCTCTGTGTCCCACCTGAGCTGTGGAGTGAAAGCTGCTGCCATCCCACCCCTAAACGTGCAGGGATTTGCCATCCTCTCCCAATGGAGGTTCCAGCAGCCCTGACTGAGGTTTCCTGATCTCTGCCAGGCTCTGGCACACTCAGGGAGCAGACTCTGCAATGCCAGGGCTCTGTCCTTGCTGTCCCCTGTGGCCGGGCTGTCCCTGCTCCCCCTGTGGGAAGAGCTGCTGGTAAGGATCACATCCCAGCTTGGCAACACAAACTCCGTGCTTAGCAGGGAGGCAACTCCGAGCTCGGAATACTTTTGGCTTTTATTTTTGCCATTGCTGTGGGAAAGCCTGTGAGATCTGCAGAGCCATGGCAACGTGGATGCTGTGGTTCCCCCACGCTCGGTGGGAATGACACGTCTGCGTGTGTCACCCGTGTGGGGCCCGCGCTCCTGCTGCGAGCTCGTGGTGCCTGCAATTAAGTTCTACTCAAGCCCAGATAATTACTGATTTTGGTGGTTTTTTGTTATTTTTTTGTTCTGTGTGTCTAACGGCTGTCAGTATTTTTAAAACTTGAGCTGCCAGCATGTTCCAGTTGTGGCAGAACCTCTGGAGGAGGTGCTGGTGCCTCGTTGACGCTCTCAGTGGTGCTGTCAAGGGGAAGGCAGGAGGAGGTGAGAGCTGAGGGGAAACCTTCCCCTGCTCCCCTAATAACGTGGCACTGCTCTCTGGGCTCGGGTTGTGCATTTGGAACCTCCAGGAGGAGGAACTGGCGATGCTTGGATGCACTGGCTGTCATCGGCAGCGCCGAATGTCCCCAGCCCTGGGGACAGTGGACAGCAAGCACAGTGTGGTGACAGGCAGAGGGAGCCCCAGGCTAGAGAGCCAAGGGATGAGCAGGGAAAGGTGTCCGAGGCATCCAGGAGATGTGCACGGCCCCGGCAGAGCGGTGGGAGCCGGAGCTGCCGCCCCGGGGTGGTCCCAGCCTGGCAGAGCTGTGATATCCATCCCTTTTAAGCACCGCTGCTCCGCTCTTTAACAAAACTTATTAAAAGCAAACATCTCCCGGCTCTGCAGTAATTGAGAGCTATCACTGGAGCACCAGGGATGCTCTTTAAAGCCTTATGGGGGAGGAGAGCAGGTGAAAGCCAGGGGATAAAGGCCAGCCAGGCAGGATGAAATAGCATTTAGCAGTGAGCAGGTTTGCCTTGGGCATTCTGGCAGGCACAGCAGCTCTAGGTGGGAGGCTGCTGGCACCCAGGTGTCGTTTACTTTGATTTCCTGATGGTATTTTTAACCTTTCAGGGGCCAGGAAAGCCAGCCCTGCTATCAGCACAGATGAGGATGGCTGTGGGGGCTTCGGTACCTTTGATGATCTACAGTAATTTGTTTGTCCCCTTCATCTGAGGCAAACCCTGGTAACATTCTCTGTGCTTCTTCCTCTGCCACAGCCAAACGGGGAGCCAGGGACCTTTCTCTGGGGTGAATTTGGCCCTGTGAGCATTGCAAGCCCTCCTACTGGTTTTTAAACACTCATCAGCAGAGCCCAGATCTGGCAGCCAGATTCCTCTCTCGGGTTTAAACAGGGGATTGCATTCCTCCTGTGCTCTGTTTGTTGTCTCAATTTCTCTGATCACCAGCAAAGATGGTTTTTTTAAACATTCTGCTTCTTGCAGATAATACTCCTCCTTGAGCAGACCTGCTTGGGCTTAAACAGGCAAAGTGTTGGGGGCTCTGTGTGCAGATTTTGCTGAGCTGCTCGGTGATGAAGGTGTGGGGGCCCAAAATGCTGCTCCTGAGAGAAGAAAGGATTGGCAGGGACAGTGGGTGGAGGTGAGGAGGTGGAGCAGAGCTGCCAGGGAAGATGATGGCTGGGGAGAGCACTGAGGAGGGAGGCAGTGCCTTCCTGAGGTGGCAACATCAGCCCAGCCCCGTGAAGCAGACAGGTGATTCCCAAACATCCCCAGCGTGTTGCTCTCCCAGCTTTTTTTGGATGCCATGGTGCTTTTGGGCATGGCTTTGCTCTGCTGCAGCCCCTGAAAGCTGTTGTCCAACACGTCTCACTCCTGTATGGCTGAAAAAATTGTGTGAGTGGCATCCAATGCTCTCTTCACTCCTTTTTGCATCCACCCTCTTGTGAGTAAAAGCCACTTTCATCTCCTGCCTCCTTTAGCATTTTCCATCCCATTCTTTTCCCCCCCTTCTTTTTTTTTTCCACAAAAAGCAAAATTTTTTGAAAATGAAATGAGAGAGAAAGAGAGAAAAATAAAGCTCAGATGCAAGGGTTTTTTTTTTTTTTCTCATGAAAAGAAAAGCGTGGAATACAACAAATTAAATAGCCACCCGTTGAGAAAAAAGGGAGTGGAGTGAAAAATGGGCAGGGGGGGATAAAACCCAGATGAAAAAGGCAGGCTGGTGCTGGAAGATGCCAGACAGGTCTGGGAATAGAGGCATAGCATGGCGGTAAAATAATTGTACCCCTTCGGCTGAAGTCCAGCGCCGCTTTCTGCCTCGCTACCCCAAGCCTGCCATCCTCTGTTAGCTCCTGCAATATTTTATCCGCCAGCCCCGGCTCTGTTTCACCAGCGGTGGAGAGGACTAGATTAATTAGGAGAGATCTCTCTCCCACAGCCAGCCCGGCTCTGCGGGGGGAAGGCTGGGAACTATTTAAAGGGATGAAGATGTACTGCAGCAGCTGCCATCTCTCTGGCTGGTAATGTGCTTGCTCACCTAGCTGCAAATTCATCTCCTTTGCCCTCTGCCAGTAATTCCCAGCAAATAAAAGCTGGTGAGCTCCAGGTTGAGCTCCAAGGCCAGCTGGGCTGGGCTGGGGGTTTGGGGAGAGCTGGGGAGAGCAGGTGTAAGGGAGGAAATGGGAGCGAGATGTGTCTGGACGAAGCTTGGAAGCTTGCAGAATGTTCAGAACCTGAACATTGCTCTCGTTTGTGACGGCACTGCCCATCACGGGAACGGGGCTGCGGGAATCCAGGGTGTCCCCACAGCCGGGATGGACCCGGCCCAGCCCAGCCCCGCTCCCCCATTTCTCAGCTCATAAAGGCCCAGCCTTGCCTTCGAGTGACACAGGTAATGAATCCTCTGCAGGGTGCCTGCTGGCTTTAATAAGCTGGAATGAACTGAGGATGAGAATTAACCTGGCAGGATTAGCTCGCTCTGCAGCGGGATGCTGGGGATGTCTCCTCGCGGGCCGTGACGGGAATTTTAACACCTCTGCCGCCCGCGCCGGCTCCCGGCTGCTCTTTTTAGAGTATCCAGCAGCTCAAAGCCCTGCGAGGCCCAGGGGCAGCAGGCAGGGGAGCAGCATCCTGGCTTGGAGGGTGCCCTGCTGCCCGTTTCAACCCTGAGCATGGGCAGGGGAGCGATCCCGAGTTGTGCAGCCGCCAGATGTGCAGCATCCCAGCCCTCCCGCTGCCTCCTGCCGCCAGCCTCCCTCCCCCAGAGCAGGAGAGGGGCAGGGAGGATTTTAGAAGCTGTTTGTGTGTCTGGGAGGTGTTTCAGGCAGCGCACGGGGTGGGTTTTAGCGAGGGCTCCCGGAGCCTGGTTGATCACAGCGCTGTGTGCGGACTCGCAACGCCTCACGCCTGAAAACCCTGCAATTACCCTGCATTTGCTTGGGGCTTCGGGCTTTTTGTTTTCGGTAAATGGCTTTGTAATGCAGCCCCCCTGCGGGGACACAATACAGCGCTTCATGTCCTGAAAGCCGCAGGGATGGCAGCGTGGGGACATCCAGGGGCTGTGCCGGGGATGCCGCAGCACATCCAGACCCTCGCGTGGTCCCGGGATCGGGGATCCTGGCAGGATCCAGGAAAGGGGGCACTGTGTTCTTGCTTATTTAGCACAGATGAGGAGCTTCCCTGCTGTCCTGCTTTCGGCTGGGGTAGTGTTAATTTAGAGTTAAACGTCTTCCTAACCCCTGCTGGTTCGGATTTAGAAGAGCGCTGCTGTGACACATCCCCCTGCTCAGTGTCACCCTCCCCTCCGCGCTGCGGGTCGCTGGGCAAAGCCCATCCCGGCAGCCGGGTGAGCCCTGGTCGGTGCCCAGTTGTGTGAAAGATCCCTCGGATCTGGAGGGAATGAGGGGAATGGCTCATTGGGACACAGGCCTGGCTCCAGGGGCACAGGGAGGTGACGAGGGATGGCACAGCTCTCTGCCAGGCCAGCAAAGCCAACATCCAGGGAGCCCTGCTCCGTGCCAGGCTGCCTCCCAGCCAGGCTGGCAGTGCTGGGAGCCCGTGGTCTCCTCCATGGGCACGGCACACGCATATTAATGTGCTTTTGCTGCCTTACAGGAGCCTCTAAGAACAGACTGGAGTTTGAGAAAGCCTTGATGGCACTGGCTGTAATTAGGATGTAATTGGAGTAATGGGGAGCCCAGGGGCTGATTTGTGTGGTTTTGGTTCTTTTGAGGCTTGTGGGATTATCCACATCGCCAGGCCTGGTTTTGGGGGGTTTAGTGGTGCTTTTTTGCCTTGGGTTGGATCCTTCCTCCTCATGGGGAGTAGGAGGGGAGGATGGGGACAAGGATTGCAGGCACAGAGCAAACGTCTCCTTGTGACAGCTCAGCCTGGGTTTGAGGGCCACCAGAGCCATCCAAAATTGATAACACCCCAGCTGTAACGAGCTCCCAATCCATGCTAGGAAATAATCTGGAAGCTGATCTGGATTTCCATGGAATGGCCTTGTTTGCTGAAGGCTTTTTGAGCTGTCATTTAGAGTGTGAATGTTTTTCTCTCTCCATGAGTGGTGTAGCAAGGAGAGAGTGGGCACCACATGCCCTGGTGTGCTGTCCCCAAGATACCAAGGTGGGGACAGTGCTCCTGTGCCTTGGCATGGGGACAAATCTGGTGAGATGAGATCAAAGCTTCAGCACTGGGGCTGCTGGTGGCTTGCAGGAACAAAGCCCAAGTGTGGAGCTGGAAGTGGAGGGAGCCTGAATAACCCAAAGTGTTTTGAAGAAGACAATTAATGGTGAGAGGAGGCAGCTTTCAACCACTACAATTTTCCTAGGTTAAACCTGGATATCATGAGGGTGTATCCCAAATTTCATGCCAGACTGGGAATGATGGCTGTGCCCACCTTTAGCCTTAAACCAGAGGTGCAGTCCTTGATGAGAAAGCAGCCAGGGAGGTTTTTATTCTGATGCTGAATTTCAGGGACTCGCAGAAGGCATCTGTTTTTCTCTCCCAACCCAGATCGTGGAAGAAGAAAACAATCAAAAAAGCGGGGAGGGTGATGTTCTTAAATCCACCTGGGCTTTGGGAGGATATTGTTTGTGCTTCTTGAATAATGGCTTTTGATATGTAATAATATTGTGCTTTTTTTTTTTGACGGCCAATATTACATTTATTTTAAATGATATAATCAGCCCTCGGCGTCTCAGCTGATTTAGTCAATTAAGTTTTTAACCTCATGTCTTCAATCTCGTCTGTGAGTAATTTAAATGCAGTGATTTTAATGGAAGTACATCTACCTGTTCATTTATCCACACACACCGTTGCCCTTTGGATCTGTGGTGAGAGGGACAGGAGATGCCTTTTCTCTTCTGCATGGAAATGTTTACCAGGGCTGAGGAGGCAATGCAGTGATTGGCATTATGGAGCTAAAGGTTTGTTTTTTTCCCAGGGCAATCCAAATGTATCAGGTGCTGTGATCTCCAAAGAACATTAGGGCTTTCAGAAAGGACAGTGGGATTGTCTGCGATTCTGGGGTGGTGTTTTACCCCCGGAGATGACAATAATGGACCATCCAAAGCTGAGGGATGCACAACATCTCAGATGTTGTTGCAAATGCACTGATAATTACAGCAGCTTCAGGGATCAGGCATTTCTGGGGCTGAGATTCAGCCCCAAACCCCTCTGTGCTGTTTGGGAAACTCATGGCAGTGATGTCCTCAGGGAGATGGCACTGGGGCCTCCCTTCCTGGCAGGATGGGGGTTCCTGGGGGACCCAGGGCTGCTGCAGCCCCGGGGGTGGCCCTCACATTGCTTGTGGTTTTTGCCTCGTGCTGAAATCAAGCCCAGCAAATGCAGCTGATGTTTTCCAGCCTTCACCAGCACTGCTAAAAGAAATCAAGATAAATGACCTGGGGCTGCTCAGAGCCCAGCTTTGTGTGCTCCTGGACACACTTGCTCCTCCTCACAGCATTTTTTGGCTCAAAAGTGGTTTCTCTGCAGTCCCAGCACAGCCCAGGCTGGGGTGGGTGTTGGGGGTCCTTGGGCAGACACCTGGGAGAGGTGACTGCTCCAAAGGGGATGTCTGAGGCCAAGTTCTTTGAAACCAAGCCCAGAAGCATCAGTAACAGCTTTTTGTTCCCATCTCATAGGCTGACATACCTAAAATCCTTTTTATTTGTTTTTGAAGTAAAAATATTCCAAAGGGGCATTATATGTGGTTTTCTCACAGAAGGCAACCTGCCTCCCCCTGAAAACACTTGTTTCAAAATTTTCAGTGGAAAATGTGAACAGTTTTTTGATAAAAACATTTCTATTCATGAGCTGTAGCTCAGAGAGATTTGCAAGAAATAAATAGGTTTTGGCAGCATAAAAGTCTCTGTTGAACAAGGGGATGGGGAAGGTGTGAAACTTGATTTGGTATCGTTTGCCCATGGAATTTCAGCAAAAGTTCTTCAGCAGAAGTGTCAGGGGATATTTTTCCATCAAGCCCCTGCCCAAATCTCCTGGTGCTGGTGAAAGCTACAACACTCCTGTGTCAATAATCATCTCCTTGGCTCTTGCAGTGCTGTGCTCCCTGGAGATTTGTCTCCATCTCGCCCTGGGCTGTGTTTGCTGCTGTGGGTGTGTTGGAGAGCTGGCCTTGAGCTCCCTCCACATTCCAGCAGGTGAAGGTGGCTGTGCTGTGTCTCAGCAAAGCTGATTTCTCCTGCACTTCCAATAAACATCCCACCTCATTAGTGCAGGTTTTTAACAAACTCTGTGCATATCCTAAAGCAGACAAGGCAGGGAAAGGGCCTGTGCTTGTCTGAAGCAAAAGTGAGGTTTTTGTTTTGCAGCCCTCTTTGCTGATGCTCCATCTCCTGCCGACCTGGGTTGAAGGTGCCTGGGGCAGGGTAGGTTGAAATCCTCTTGTGTGATAGAATTGGTCAGTAATTCCTAGCTGGGGGTAAATGAGTGATTAGCCTGTCAGGAATTCACCAGTATCCAGCAGCAAAGTCTTCTTTTCATCATGCTTCCCACTTCTATCAAAATCTCTGCTGCTGTGGGGAGCATCTCATTTTGTTGGGGTGTTCTCATCCCAGGTTTTTGGGCTCTGTCCTGCCCTGACTCTCCCAGCTGAAGTCTGGCTCTCCTCTCCTTGCTCACCTGAGGCTCTTTCCCTCCTTACTGCCGTGGGTGGGATAAAACTGATGGTATTTGGGAGTGTGAGCTGGCCCTGCACATCCACACCTCCTCCCCTCTCTATTCCTTCAGAGCTGCATATAAGAAAGCTCAATTTTCTTGAAAGCTGCCTAAAAAAAAAGAAAAGGTATTTCCATGTCTGGCAAGGAAGCACGAGGATGCAGGGATGCTTGGAGCTGCCTCTCTACCTCCAGCTCTTCCCCCACATCCTCGTGGATGCAGCTCTGCTCCCCTGTGAGGAAGGGAGAGGGGAGGAGAGGCGCCTGCACCGCTTCCCTTTAAGCAGAGATTTGGCTGTGGCTCTGAAAGCAGAATTAGAGGTAGGGTTTAATCATACAAGCTCTGAAATATGGGAGATTAAATCTTTTTAAGGAGGGCAGCTAAGCACTTTATTTTCTGTGCAGGAATCTTCAGGGGGTCGGAGACCAGAGAACTGGATTTAAAGCTTTTAAATTACTTTTTTCTTCTTTTCCTTTTTTTTAACAAGGTTTTTTTTTTTTTTGCCTCCCACAATACTCGTTTGGACAGAAAAGACTTTAAAGTGATGGTTAAAAAACAGAGGAGAGAGAGAGAAGATGGGTGGAATGGAGATGCTTGTTGAAAATAGACATTAATAATGTTTTGTGTTGAGTTGTCCAGGCACATTTAATCCTTAAAGTGCAGATCTGCTCCGGGAAGTGATTTTTGGGGAAGGAGGGAGACCTTTCAGGTGTTCCTTGACATTTCTTGCTGCATTTGATGACAGATTTACTCCATGGCAAAGGGATTTGCAGCCCCTCTCCTACTGCAGCCCCCAAAAGCCCTGGAGGTGGTCGTGGGTGCTGCAGGATGCCCTTCCCGGGGCTCCAGGGGGGGATGTTTAAGCTGAGATTGGCATTCTGGCTGGAACTGGGTTTTGTTTTTCCCAGCCAGGTGCTGCCCAAGCCTTGCTCGAGGGAATTGGTGCTGTTTGGTCTCCTCTCACAGAGCCTGCTCAGGGACGTTCACTTGTGTTTGTCTTGCGTTTTTCTTAATTTCACGGAGCTGAAGAGATCGATGGGAAGGTAGGCCTGGGATTTAAGGCTGCCTATAGCACAGCTCTGTGACTGATGACCCCAGCTCTGCTGCTGCTCTCCGGGCTGGGAGTTTGCAGGGCTGCCAGTGCCAGTGCCAGCTGATGGTGACATCCACAAGAGGAACGTTATGTCCTTCCCACGTGTGGGATACCCGAGTGGGTCGTGGTGCTGTGACCACCCTGGAAAAGGAGTGCAAAGTTGGTTTTGAAGCCTCTCAAAGGCTGAGCTCCACTCTGGGAGTCCTGCCTGGACGTGGTGGGACCTTGCCTCGGGTGTCAGCAGAACGACGCCGGAATCTCGGTGCCGCCGGCTGTATCGGATGCTTGTTGCCATAGAAACACCCTGTGGCACCGTGCTTGTTTGGAGTGAGGTGGCACTGGCGTGTTGGCAGGACATGCTGCACTTTTCCCACCTGGAGCGAGTGCCTTTGGTCACTGGGAGCTGTGTGTGTGGGAGACAAGGGTTGGCTTGGGTGACTGTGCTGGAAGGGCTCCAACAACCAGCGCTGAAGACGCTGAAGGCGATGGGAGAAGGTCCCCTTGGTGGTGCTCCGTTGTCCTCTGTGGTGAGGGCAGCACCCACTTTCTGTGCTCCAAAGGCTGCTCCACAGCGGTGAAATGGTTTGTGCAGCCCCTGAGGAGATCCCGCTGCATCCCTCAAGCAGCGCAGCCTCTGCCACCCACCCTTCCTTTAATGGCCCAATTCCACCGAGCAAATGAGGCAGCGCCTCCGATCCCTCCCCTCGGTCTGCCAGCTAATTAGCACTCCATTAACTTAACGAGGCTCTGCCGGCCACCCTGGACATGGACACGGCGTGCGGGGCTGCCAGGAGAGGGGGAGGAGGCAGCCAGGCTTGGCTGGACCCGGGGGCTGCGGCAGAGCCTTTGTGGCTGAGCAGGGAGGGCTCTGCTCTGGGGTCTTGGGGTTGTCGCGGCTTTTCTTTGCCTTTGGGTCCGTGGTGGGAATGGCCACGAAAGGGAAGGGTGATGACACTGCTGGAAGCTCTGGGAGTGAGTTGAGAAGTCGTGTAGGCTGTGATGCTCCAGCACAGCCCTATCTGTGCCAGTGCCCCATGTCCAAGGGGGTGCAGAGTCCCCTCGGAGGAGATTCCCTCCCTTCTGGAAAGGCTCAGGCAGCGGCAGCTCCGTGCCAAAGCTTTGTTTGTTGACAGAGTTAAATTTGCAATTTCATGGTTTGGTTACAATGAGTTTAGTTTATAAAATTCATGAGCTGTTAGGAAGTGTGGAGAGGAAGGGTGGAAAACACAGGCCATAAAGAGACACCAAAACCCTCTTTTCCTCCGTTGTCTGTTGGGTTGTTGACTCCCTGGGAGCCACAATCTCTAAGGCTTGGCAGAATCTGTGCTGACCAAATGGATGTGCTAAACAAAGCCCAGAAGCTGTTGGTGGAAATGGAACTGAAGTTCAAGGCCAGTCACTAGATCTGACCAGAGCATCCAAAAACTGAAAGGAAGGCAATTCAGGCTGACATCTGCATTTCATTCTGGTGACCTCTCCAGCAACATCGTCCACGAGGAAACCTTGCAGTTGCTCTCTGTGTTCATTTACAGCCTTTGGGCTGCAATTAGTGCATCCTTGGCTCAGTGAACATCTCCATTTGCAGCCATTCGCCGTGTGAATGTTTCCCTGTGAAGCCGTTGGACTTTCTGGGAATGCTCATGGCTCAGTTGAGGGTTTCCCTTTCTCAGCAAGCCCCAGAACAAGGGTTATGTTGATAAACAAGATGCAGGACCCAGTTGGGGTTCATGGTCCTTGGATTTGTACCTGGGGCCTGTCTGGAAGGAAATCCTCCTCCTCCCTTGCTGTTGGGGCGCCTCTTTTCCATCCAAAGTATTTAATCACCTAATTTGTGTTAAGGAGCATCGGATTTTCATTTCCAGCTGTGTCAGCATAGAAGATGCTTCCTCGTTAATGAATCCTGGACTTGAAACATCTCCTGTGTCTGTGTGGGGACATGAAAGCCCAGGGAGGGGACAAGACTTGAGGGTGCATCAGGAAATTGGGAGCAAGGGCAGGACAGAGCAGAGCGAAGAGACCACCCACAGGTCCCGCTGCATTGTGCTCAATCCAGTATCCAAATTTCAGTCTTTTAAGAGGATTATCAGGTGTCTGTTTGAATTACTCTGACATGAACAGTCACTCAGAAAATGTACATTCATTTGAAAGGTCAAGCACATCTGATTTCTGCCTTTGGTGTGCGGGGGCTTATCCTTTCAACTCTCCCTTCCTTAATGAGATTCTTGTTTCAAAGAGTCGCGCTGTGCCCAGGATTTGACTGAGTCAAGTGTGCTGGAGATAGTTTTTGTTATCATGTTTACCCTTTTATCTTCCTGTCCTTTGAAAGCTCCCTGGCACACAATGAGGATGCAGCAGGACGGCCACTCGGGGCGGCTCTGCCAGCAAAATCAGCTTTTTCGGGGCGGAGAGATGGAGATGTGCTAGCGGGGAGCTGCAGCGCTAGGAATTTTGATTTCTGCGTGGCAAAGCATCCAAATGGAGAGAGGGCCTTTGAGGAGACCCCCAGTCACCATGGGGGGCTGGGCAGGTATCAGGGTGTCATCAGCTCCCACGAAAACCTCGGAGGAAATAAAGCCAAGTTGGGCTTGGCATGGCAGAGTTGTGTTTCTTGATTAAATTAATGTGTATTGATATTTCTCCTGTTGTTTTGACTTCACAGGCTGTTTAAATTCAGGCTTGTCACAACAAAATACAAAGGAGGTTGCTCGGAGATTGATTTTTTTTTTTCCCTTTAATCCTGTCTCTGAAGAAGAAGAAGAGTATTTTAAAATTTTATTTTTTTTTCCCCCACTACTTCCAGGTTGACAGCCAGGGGAAGGCTGCAAACGTTAAAACTGTTGCGCAAATAATTATGTTAAAATGCCTGGCATACATTATGGAGGAGGGCGCTCCTTGATTGTAACGTACGAATCAATTTTCTGCGTCACAAAATTACCGACACCGGCGTTGGCTTTGGTGATTTATTCCCTGGAATGACGATCCTCTGACTGCCTTTCCCCAGAGAGGGTTTGTTTTGGTTTTTTTTTTTGATGGGTGAAGCTTTGGTCTCCTCTTTGCTGTCACTGCTGTCTCCTCCCCGCCTCGGTGACGGGTCCCTTCCGCCGCTTAAAAATAGCGGCTTTTATGCAAACTGCGTCCCAAAACGCTCCGCCAAGTTAAATAATGTAGTCACAAAACCAAATATTGAATAATGACTGAGGCAAGGATTAAGGGAGACAGGCAAGGAACAAAAGAGAGATTCTCAAGTGTTTTGAACACAAAATTGAGAAGGCACAGATGCGCGGGAGGCTTTTTCTCTCCACAGCCAGAGGATGCAGATTAAAGGGGTCCTCCAGGACTGTGCACCCCCAGCCAGATTAAGCTGTCTAAAGACCTCTTTAAATCCAACCTTTTCCACAAGCCCAGCTGGCTGGAGGATTTTCTGCTGGGAATAAATTCAGATAATCACGGAATGGTTTGGTTTGGAAGGGACCTTGGAGGCCACCTCTTTCCAACCCTCTGCAGAGACACTTCCTTCTAAAGAACCTTCCACTTGAGAACCTCCCACTGGACCTTTTAAAATGGATTTCTGGGGAATTTGTCTTGGTTTTTTTTTTTTTTTCTGGTGGAATGTTCCTATGGGAGTTTCTCTGTGCTTGCTCCCAGAAAGAAAATATAGTTTCTCTTTTTTTCCCTTGAAAGGTGGCAGCCCAGGCAGCCCATCAACCCCAATTCTTTGCACGACACTGGTTTTGTGCGAAGACTTAAATAAAAAATGCCAGGGGTGGGGAAAAAAAAAATCACAGGCGTGTCATTTCTCATGCAGCTCGTGGGATTTTTCAAATCCACCTCGAAGTTGTTGCAGTAACTCAGTGGGTAGCTGTTGGCTACTCATATGGTGAGAGAGGAACAGGCTGAAGGAATGCTGCACAAAAACTTATGTAAATGTCTTCTGTAGAGCTCAGAGAAAGTCTAGGGCTCCTCTAAATCTAAGAGTTGGAAATTCAGCTGGGAAGCCATAAATTCAGTAGGTATCTTTCCCACAATAAATTCAGAATATTGGCCAGGGAAGAAGCATCCATGTTTCACAGAAGGAGTTACTGGACCTTCTGAGGGTTTCTTATTTTTTTCTTGGTCCAGAAAGAGTAGAAATGTAGCTCAGGATAAATTGCAAGGTGATGATTTACATGACAGGTGACACTGGCAAGCACATTATTCTCAGAGGAAGCACGAGATGGGATGTATTTACTGCCTGTCTGGGCAAATTATCCACTCTCAGATGTCTGGCATGTGCTTGTGTAGGAAATGCGTGTGTCCAAAGTAGCTGATAAAGGGGATGAGGGGAACAACAGTGAATAAATACAACCCCCCATGGCTGCTGCTGCATCCTCCTGCTGAACTCCCTAACTCCCTCTTTGGAAACACGGATCTGGAGGTGCTCTGAGGCTGGGTTGGACTGAGGGAGCACACAGAGGGATTTCCCTGCTGCTGCTGCAGAGGTGAGGTGGGCATGGCTTTGCTGAGGAAAGGAGAGGGATCTGTGTTTGAGGGGACATCAGTGCTCAGAGCCTGGTGTGTTTGGATTTTGGAGCTGCAGGAGCCAACTCCTTGTCTCCTGTCTTCCTTCCTGAGGTTATAATATCCCATCCACCAGGGAAAGTCCTCATTTGAGATCAAGAAAATTGCTCTGCTCTGGCTGCTGCTACTGCTTGGTCTTGTCAGGCTGGCTGTGATTTACTCTTAATATTTATCCCTCTTCACCTTATCTTTCCTACTGATGAGTAAAGCAGGATAATGAAGTGGTGGTTTTAAACTCTAAGCTGATGCTGTCCAAGGGGACTGCAGCTCACAGGCAGGGATGGATTGGGAATTTCAGTGCAGTTTTGGAGCCCTGATGTCCCCCATAGCAGCTGATCATGACCCTCCATGTGGAGACTGCTTCAGGCCATGTCTATTATGGATTATTGTATTTCCAGAAGGTTTTTTTCTCCCTCACCCTGGGGGGGGGCAGGAGTTTGCAGGATGATTGCTTTTTATTTGTGTGTGTGTGCCCACGGAAAGCTTGGGATCTCATCTGGCTTTCAAGGATCTGCTTCTGTTACCTAGCAGGTATTGTAGGTGGATGTGTAAATGAGGATCCTTCTGTTTACAAAGAAATGGATATATAGTATAAAAACAATTTACTTGTAAAAGACTCATCCTGCCTCCAGAATATGTTTGAATCTTAACACAAGACAAAGTAATTTAATCCCTCCCAAACCCATATGTTGTTTGCTTCTCATTTTTTCCAGCAAATTTTACCTTCATCAAAAGATAAATCAATTTGTAGCAGCTATCGGCAGCTCTTTAAGCTGCTGAATTGAACAGCTTAATTAGGGAAAATATATTAAAAGATCTGAGAGATGCTAACCCGTTCAGTGCCTCCTCTTGGTACATCTGCATGGTCTTGCTCATGTGTGGGGCTCCAGACCCCCTCCAGTTTGTGTTTGCTGCTGTTTTTGTATGATGCTCTGTGGTGTGGTGATGGCACGAGAGGTTTTTCTGCCCTCTAAAACCTGACAGGGCTTTTCTAGCCTGTCCAGATTGAGGATTTGAAAGTTTATTCTCCTACAAATTTTAAAAAATCAAAACAATAATAATTTTTAAAAAATTATTATAATTATTTGAGGGCTCTTCCAAAAGCACCTGGCAGCTGCCCAGTGTCTGTGAGCTCTCCGTGCTGATCACTGCCTGGAGCATGAGATGGAGTCATGGTTTCATAGTTCTCACACCCAAATAAATACAATAGGAATGATTTGGAGCACCATTCCCAGAGATCCCTTCTCATTCAGCGCTGTTATTTTTTGCTTTGGGGGGGGGATGGAAAAGGCACCCAATAAAAGTACAAACTGCGTGAGTCAGCCTGAATCTGCTGTTGTGCCTCGTTCTTCCCATTAGCAAATGCCACGGCTGAGTGTGTGGGGAGGTGGGCATCCCCTCCTTCCTAAATGACAGCTTGTTTCAGAGCCAAATTCATTAGTGATGCTGCTCTGCTGAACATTCCCAGCCTTCAGCCTGGCTCAGTCACTGCTGAGCACAGCCCTGTCTCTCCCAGATCGTCCCAGATCTCCCTGATCTCATCCCTGGACACTGAGGTGGAACCTGTTGATATTTCCAATGCTAAGATGAGGACAGACCTCTGCTGGACCTGTGTTGGTGGGACAAAGCTGCTGTGGCCTCAGTGCCAGCCTTCAAAAACCTGCCAGGAAGGGGATTTTGGAAAGGAGTTCCCTGCTGCTCCTGTTGGAGAGGAAGAGCATCAGCTGAGGATTTCAGAGCGGTGCTTTGCAGCAAAGCTCCCAAACCTGACCCATCTTAGGGCTCTTCCCTTGGGTGATGTGGGGGTTCAGAGTTCCTAGAGATGAGCAGACTCTGGGCTGGCTTCATCAAATAAGAGAATTTTCTTACAGAGGCTGAGAATTCTCAGATCTGAGCTCCCTGAGGCCTGTGGGATGGTGATGGGCTACAACAAAAAAGCAATGTTTGGTTAATTTAAGCTTCGACTTGAGGTGCTGAGATAAAACAGAGTTGATATCAGGGCAGTCTTGCTTCAAAAGCAGAGCATTGTCAGAGCAGAGCGAAGTGTTCTCCATCTGTTCCCGTGGCTGTTGGGAGCCAATATTAGATAGCTCCGCTGCAGGCTGGGAATCTGCAAGTGAGGGCTCGTGGCAAAAGCTTCATGTGGGAAGTTTTTCCCTCCTTTGCCTTGCCTTGGGTTAACTCACACCCAAACCAGTCAGGCTTTGCAAAACTGAGTGCTCCTGGTGATGTCTAGAACTCATTTAACATCCTCCACTTCGCCCTGGAAGGACAAGGACAGAAGGGAAGCTGAAACATCAACTGAAGGATCTCCTTGTCATCATCCTGAAAACCTCCTAATGACCCAAGGAGTGGTTTCCTTGCTCCTGGAGCTTGTAACACATGACAGACCTTGAGGTTTTTCTTCTCCCACCTCGTGGGTTTTTTTTTGTGCTCAGCAGCAACAGAGACGAGGTTTGGCTGCTGAGGGAAATGATGAAACTTAGAAAACGAGAGGTCTTGTGACAGGCTAACACCTCAGCTTGCTTTGAACTCGATAGTGAAATATATAGACACGATTTTCCTTGCAGGTGGCTTTTTCCATGGTGGCATGTGGGTATCTGTGCCCAGCCCCACACGTGTGTGTACATGCACAGTTATTCTTGCCTCAGCACAACGATTTCCTAACGATCTCTTACCCATCCAAGACAGATTGCTTTTCATGGTTCAGTGGCCGCAGCTCAGGCATCCATTTTAATCAATAAAACAGTCAAAAGAGAGAATAGATTTACTTGTTTCTGGTTTTTTACATTTAATTGAAAATTTTCGAGTGATTACAAACATAGCCATTGTATAGATTGCGGAGTTTAGAAGACAATAAGTGCCAAAAGAAAAATGTCCCCGGAGCCCAACCTCTTCCCCTTGTGATGCACAATAGATGTTGGTGGTTTGTGCCTGGCCTTGTCCTTTCTTCTCCTTCCTCAGGGTTTGTAAAAAACGGGATGGATATAATGGGATTTTATCCAGACATCACAGGGATGTTCGTGATGAGCAGCATTAAATCCTTTTATTTGACATGAGGGAGAATCTCCCTTCACACAGAGTATGGAAGCACCAGGGGAAACCTGGAGATGCATCTTCTGGTGAGCCACTTGGTCACCAAACACATGCGAAGATGGGCTATAAAAGGGTTTAATTTTAATGAGAGCTGGTTGAAAAGCTGTTTCAGAGAAAAGGAGTTTTTGGTCATCAACAGGGGGAAAAATGTATAATTTCTGCCATGTTTTCATGTCAAAACCAAGCCCCTTCTTCAGAAGGAAGCCACGGGAATAAATAATTGGAGAATAGGGGGGTTTGGGACATTTCCTAGTGCCCAAAGGTGCTGCTGTGGTGTTTATCCCTTATTAGCAGGTAGGTTAACCTTCCCCACTAGGGATTGCATTTGATTATTTAATCTGTTCACTGTTGTCAATGTGAGTGTCCAAAGGTGGTGTGTTGTGGGGGTACCACATTAATAATAATCCTCTTGAGATTTGAATAAATGTGTGCATGGAGCAATGATTTATTGTGGGGTGTTAGGAAAAGGGTCTCCTGTTTTCACCCTTGTTTTCCAAGCCTGCAACTTGCATTGATGCCTGATAAACTTTACCTTTCTTCTGGGGATTCTTTGGGAAAAATAACAAGCCCTGCTGTCTCCCTGGTTGTAAATTTAATAAACCTGAAAGCATCACAGCAGCTGAACATATCAAAGCCATAGACCGTTAACTCCAATGCAGGAACACTTTAAAAACAGTCCTCGAGACCCCTGCGCTCTCTGCAAAATGAGATCTGAGTCCTCTTTAAGTTGTTTTTAATAGCTGGAATCACTGAAGATTGGTGTTTACCAGGGAACAGGTTTGTGAGGGAGCTGCCTGGTGGGTGCCCATGGTGATATCATTTCCAGCGGTGTTCCTGGGATAACCTCCTGAGCACACAGGTCCTCTCGCAAATTAACGCTGAGCCCTGTGTGCTGCCTGGCTCCAGCTCCCAGACGGGCAATTTCCTCAATACTTTTATTGTCATCTCTGATTTTCTCACCTTCACTGCCTGCTGGAAGCAGATTTGTTCCAGCATGGGCCAGGATGTGGCTCTGAAGGTGTGGTTGTCACCCTCCATCTGTCACGGGTGGTGCTGCTGTCAGCTCGCAGAGAGCGTGGCTTTGTCACTGACAGCCCAAACCTGGAGATTCCAGGTTTGGAGACTCCTTCAGAGAAGAAAAATGGTTCATGGGGTAGTTTTACCCACAAAATGAGGCATTTTTGTCTTTTTTATCCCTGCTATGGTGTTGCAAGCTGGACAACCCCAATGCAAATGTTGGATTACGGGCAAGCACACCATGAACAGTTGGCAGCAAATCCGATTTTGTTGCCACCAAAAAAAGTTTATAGATTATGGCAATTCCTCTCTTGGTAGCATTTTAACTCTTCATCCCCAACAAATTTTATAGGTTTTCTGGGATTTTTCCCCTTGCATGTCCCTCACCAGAAGGAAATGAACGTTTTGAGGAAGAACAGATCCTTTTCACGATTTTCTTTTCAAACGCAAAATCAAATTCTCCAGCAGGAAAGGCTTCAAATGGAAAACTCTGACCAGCCCAAATTAGGGGGGACTCAATTTACTCCGGTAGAATACTTTGAGAGCTGCAGATGAAAACTGCAATTTAAGTGCCTAATATCATAATTATACACCGATGTGTTTTATTAATGGGATTGAATGCTCGTAGCTTTGTAGTAATGAGCTTTTTTGAAGATCCGTGTAATAGAGTTTTCTGATGGTGAGGACCCTGCCACGCTGTTCCCTCTAAAAAGCACCTTGAAACTCACAGAGTAGCCAGGGACAGGGTTAATTTGTTGACTTGAGCAATAATTAGTTGACCTTCTCCTGGAGGAGCCCTTCCTGGAGGGGAAGAGGAACCCAAACCTCCTGCTTGCTGCACCATGTGAATGATCTGGAATTTTATTGTGGTGGGGTGAGTGATTCTCGAGCAAATGAAGTGTTTGGGGAGCCTTGGAGATGAAAGGTTTTGTGTTGACAAATTAGCACTTAGCAGATTGCTGGTATTAAAGAGGTGTGGGTTTGAGCTGTGTGTACGACTGGGCCTTTTTAACACGGGAAGAAATAATTTTCCCATTCTCTAACAGCATTTGAATGCACTTCTGGTAATAAATAGAGAGAAAAAATGAAACCCTTGAGTCTTTTCCTGGGCCAGGGCACCCCCTCCCACCAGGGCTAAGCTGGGTCAGTTAAAAAGATTCATGTTTATGGCTTGCATATTCCATGTGGAAAAACCTGGAACAATCCTAACAATCCTGCGTTCTGAAATGAAGTCTTTAAGACAAATTTCAATTTTAAACAAAATGTTAGGGATATTCTGATGGTTTAAATTTTTTTTTTCTTATTGTGAATTTATCACAACTGATTTTCCGTGGAATGAATTTTGACTTGGATAAATCAACAGCTTGTATTAATTATATTAACAACCACATTAATTATGTAACAGTGCATAAGAATTCAAGGCCTTCTCAGACTGAATAGGGAGAGCATTGAAAATAAAGTGGCAAATTTTAGAGCTGTTATAGTGTGAACTGGATGTTTCTTACTTGGTATCTTTTGACAGGGAAAAGTTACTTTTCAAAACCCACCACAATGTTCTTTACAAATCCTGTTTTTCTCTAAATGCTTCCCTTCTATGCTAGAGCATAATTAGCTTTTGTCAACTTTTCTATGGGCAGTTTTCATTTTGCACTTTTCTTTGAATGCCTTGGCTGCTTTTCTAGAATAGTTGAAGTTCTGTTTCTTTCCCTGGCATCTTTAGTCTCCAATTTTCGAGGAGAGAAAAAACTCATGTTTGGCCTCCCCTCGCTAGTTAGGTGTCCTTGATGCATTTATTTGGGAAATGCAAACCCAGGCAAGTGTTCCCTTTTTCCCTTTGTTAATTAACCCAATGTGTGCAGTCACATTGTATTTGGCAGCTTGGCTGGAGGGCCCAGCTGCTGGGAGATGAGCCATGAGAGGGGAAGCAGGAGCTTTGTGCTGAGTTAATACGTGGGTTTTTGCAGCTTGTTGATGTTCCCTAGAACATCTGCTGCTTGGCACTTGCCTGTCCAGCTCAACCTGGATCCTTCCAGGAATGGCAGAACAAGGAGAGGTGGGGAAATGGGAAAAAGGGATGCAGAGTGAGAGACTCCCCCTACTGCTGATGGATGCTGGTGTCTGCATCAAAGAGCAGAATCCTGGGAACTTCTTCAGGGCAAAACCTCCTTCCAAAGGCTGAGGAACCATGTCTGGCTTTCAGCATCATCCTCAATGGCTCTGGGTTTCATGTGGGAGGGATGGCAGGAGATGGGAAGGTCCCTGTCCCATGAGTTCTCCATCCTGTCCTGCATCCCTCCTGCTCTTCTCTCTTGTGGTCTCTGTCAGTAACGAGGCGGGAAGACTGGGCAAGGAGACAGCTCCAATGCCACCCTGTCCACCCCCACATTATCCTGCCTTATTACATTGTAATAAATTGAACCATTCCACTTCATTATTTCATATTTGAGGAGATTTATAGATTGTCCTGGTGGCTGAAGAGGCAGTGATTAAAGGAGCAGTGTGCTAATGAATGAGCCTCAGCACAAAGCCTTTTTAATTAATGCACAGCCCAGGGGCTGTAAACGCCTTGCTGATAACAAGCCTGGCCCATTCAGGACATGAACTGACAACTTTGCAGAGAATGAAGGCTTATGTGGAGACATGGGTATGGTATTGAAATGGCAATTAAGGCTAATAAAATGATTCGTCTGCCCATCCATCGCCCTCCTTCCCTGTGCCCAGCCCTGTCTCTGCCTCGGAAGTAATGGCAGGTGGAGATTTCATTTGGCTCTTCCAGCCTTTCTTGGTGATTTAATTTACAGGCTGCATCTGTTCCTTCACGAGGCTCTTTCAGTCACATTAGAGATGGATTTTCACTTCAGGCTATTCTGAACTCGCTGGAAATTTCCCTGAGTCAGATTATTTTGCCCAGTGTTTACGGCTGGTTTTCTTTTTATTTCTTAAAAACTTTTCTAACGGAGTGTCTTGCTGGGGAGGGGAGGCAGTGAACTTGTTGGCAGTGCTGTCCATCCATCCATCCATCCAGCCCTGACTCTGGGCTGGTCAGAGCACTGGGATAAAGAGAGTGGGCTCACACAACTCTGGGAAAGAGGGAACCTGCCAGGGTGAAGTGTCAGCTTCTTTCAGGATGGCCTCAAACTTATCCCAGATTTTTGATGGGTTTCATGTCCCCTTCCTGCACATCCTGTGCTTGGTGGTGTTGGTACAATCCACACTTGGAAAAAGTGAATTTGAAAAAGCGCATTAAGGAATGAATCAATGCTTAAATGAACACTGATGACAAACTGGAGGTACCCGTTGTCCTTGGGAAATTGTGGGGCAGAAGAATAGCACGGACAGGTCATTGCTGCTTCACTGAATTCTGAGGAATTGCCCTGGTTTGTGCCACATCCTGGTGCTTAAATTCTGTGCCCGAGGGTCAACCTTGTGGCAAAACCCCCTTGGTGTGCTCAGGAGCACACAGGAATCAAACCAGACATCACTGATCACAGTCATCACAGTCTCCATCACTGCCTGGCAGCTCTGGAGGATTTGGGAATGCTCTACTCCTCTGAGCATCCCCTGTGGCTTGGGAGAGATGAGGACCCCAAAGCCTGCCACAATCCCTTCTTCTCAGGGTTCAGCTTCTGCATTTTGCCTCACTGAATCCCTGACAGGCAGAAGCACCATTTTTCAGAAAGGGACGTGGGAAGAGGAGGCGGCAAACTTTTGAAACAAAGTTAAAAAAAAAAAAAAAAGACAAAAATATAAATGATGGTGCTTGTGGCCTGCAGATTTAATGATATTTGCCCACTTGATTGATGAAGATGATGAACGAGGCTTCCTGGCCTGTTGAGGATGAAAAGTCTAAGTGCCAGGATGGAGAGTAAATCAATCACTTCCCTCTCCCGTGCCAGATGGGATCATCAGTTACCTGCAGATCCCGGCAGCACCGTACATTACCCCAGCTGAGGGACACACATCAGCCATGGCTGCTGCCTCCCCTCCACACAGATCGATAATCCATGGCCAGGGGAAGCAGCAGGAACTAAATGAATCCACTAAAACTCCTCGCCAACTTTATTCTTGCGTCAGATTTTGTTTGCTGATAGACACATCCTGGCAAAATGTCTCACAGGGGTTGGGTGGACACTGCAGCGCTGGGGTCTTCAGGGCAAGGAGGGAGAGAGGAGCTGGAGCACATGGGGAAAAGTGCTGGTGGTTTGGTGAAGAATAGTCTTCTCTGAGTGCTTGCAGTGCCCATGTTCTTTCTTGTTTTTTGTTTTTTCTGTTTGTGTGTGTCTGTGTTTTTATGGCCTTTATTTCATATTTGAGTGCTTGCTCATCATTTCCATGCTCAAACCCAGAGTGTGGGGGTGAAAAATGGTTCTGTCCCTGCTTAGGGCAGAGGGATTTGGTTTGCTGGGCTGCATCTCAATGCTGGACTCCTCCAGCAGTCAGAGATCTCATTCCTTGGGCATCACGAGCCATGTCCTTCATGTGCCATCCCCATGTTACACCTTCCTTGGGCCAGCACTGTAACTTTATTATTTTGAGTAGTGTTTGCCTTACACCTGGCAGAAGACCGTGAATTATTTGAGGGTGTGTTGGTAAACAGGGTTTGACAAACAGTGGCTCAGAACCGTGTAACAAGCTCAGGACTTGGGATGTTCATCAAAAGTTTTGGGGTTTTATATTTCCTGAGTTCCACCAACCTTGTGAGCAGAGCCAATGTGATTTATGGCTTTGTGTTATGTTCCTGTGAAACTTGCAGGATTTTGATATAAAATTCTCCCGGCTTTAACTATCAGGTTTCACCTGAGCCCTGTTTTGGAGGCCGTTAATTCTTTATGTTGTCATTCCTGAAGACCCTTTTACAGCAGGAGCTCGGCATTATATAGCACTTAATAATGGGCATGTTACACTCCAGAGTAAAGAACATTCTGCTGTGTTCAAACCTCTTACAGTGATCATTGCAGCTGCTGATGGCCAGGACAAATGTGCCCAGTGTTTTGCGTGGTATTTGTGTAGGGAAGCACCATTCTGCTGTAGTTTTTGGGTTGTGATTTATGCTCAGAGGTGCTGGAGGACTTTCACACTCTCCGAGTTCTGTTGTCTAATAAAGTCCCAAGTTGTGTCAGTGGAGGAGAAGTGCTGCCCTTGGGAAGAGTCCATCCCTCTTGTTGGCTTGGGCCATTGACCTCCCCAGTCTATTATCAGGACTCATTGGAGAGCTGGCCTTAATTACCTGGCCTTAATATTATGAGTTTAATGTCCTGCTCAGACAGAGAAGCTGTCACTTGCAGAGGTCCTGGCCAACCATGAAGAACACGGTGGGAAGCAAAGGAAGGAGGCAGGGAAGGAAGAGCTGAGCTTCTTGTAACGTGCAAGTCCTGAGTTTTAAGACCCTAAGAAGGGAGATGTGTCAAGGCCAGGCTTGGTCCTGTCACAGCACATGAAGAACCAGCACTTTAAACTTCCAGCCACAGGTGATGTGAAAACAGGAGGATGTGATGAATTTCAGACAGGGATGGATCAGCACTGCTTTTTTTTCTTCTGTGACCTTGAGGATGTTTTCAAATCTCTCTTTTCTTCTTGTATCTGGGCTTTCTAGGGCAGGGAGCATCTCTTACAATGTCTACTTAATCGAGGTTTGCCTCTCGTTTGAAGTCTCTGGGCACTGCTTTTGATATCAATAACAATCATGATAGTGAGAGACTGAAGACAAAGGAACAATTCCCAGGAAAAATAGAGCAGTGGTGCTCTCCTGTATTGGTAATTTCAGGGGTAAGGTGTATAGATGAGTTTTGACAAGAAATAAGAAATACTGGGGAGCTCAGCCTGCAGTTCTAGTGGGGACTGAAAGCTGGTGTACAACAAACAAGCTTTCCAGACTTCCCTCTGCTCTTTTTCCTGAGTGGGAGGGTAGGAAGGGAAATACAAATGTTTCCTAAGAGGGTCTGTTTGAATTCACAGTGTCTACAGCAGGGTTGTGAGATGGCCCTGAACCATAGGCAGGAGCAAAAGATTTGGGGTGAACAGTCTCCCCTAATAAATTCATGCAGCACCTGAGTTGCAAATACATGAAGTAGAGTTTTTTTTTCAGGTTGGAATTGCTGGCTAAATCCAGGACTTCTATCCAGCCCACTGCAGTCATTAGAGAGGGCCTTAAACTCATTCTCTCCTTTTCATTAGCACTGACCATTAGCTCTGGAGAGCCGTGTTATTGATATAAATGCCTTTGAAACCTCCCGAGCTCCAGGCTTTGACAGATTTCATAGGCTGGTTAGGGAAAGTGTTTCTTTTCATCAGTTTTGAATTTGTCACTATTTCAGTGGAATCAAATGGGACTTCTCGTGTTGCAAGGCAGGGAGGGTTAGAAATACCAGATGTACTTTGTCTCCCTCACTCATTAATTCATATACATTTATCATAAGACTTCCTATTTGTCTCCTTTATAAGATAAATAATCTCAGCCCTTCCAATCCCTTGTCATATGCAGACAAGAATGATTTAAGGAGGTGGAAAAGTTCCGTATGACAAGGGATACAGAGATTCAAGTGTTGAGTCTGGTCCTTTCATTTCTGGAGGACAGCGCAGAAGATGGAGATGACTGGGCTGAATATCCTGGTTCCTCTGCAGATGTCCTGTGGCTAACACAGGGACAAGTGCATGGAAACACATCTGTCCACCCCATTTTTGATGCTGATGACATATTCTGTGCTGTGATAACTTTGAATTTAGCCTGGAATAAGCTAAATTTGATAGGAGCTCTCTGTATGGCCTCTTAGTCCCAAACTCAGAAGTGGATGCTGAACATATTTGAGTCATTCCCTTCACAGGAATGTTTTATAACCTGGCTGAGGTTGTAGCTGTGGTATTTGCTTAAGATCTGATCTAGATCTCCTGTAATTGCAAGGTATCTTCTGGAGGATTTGGAAGAGCTAGGCTGCCTTATTCCCTTCCTCCTAATTTGAAGGTTATGCAGCACTGTTTTCCCCTGGAATAGAACAGTCTTTCCCGGGATACTCGGGAGGATCAGAGGAGGAACAGCAGCAGCTCTGTTTTAGGGTACTAATCCTCTTGTAAATCCCTGCATTTGTGTATCTTTAATAATAATTCCTGGCACTTGAATGATGAATTAAACACACCCATAAAGAAACGGAGTAAACACTGAGCTAATCCCCTCAGTGCCCAGGGAGCAGCAGGGAGAACAAGTAGTTAATGTTTGTGGGGTGGGTGAGGTGTTGCACTGCTGGCTACAGAAGAAACACGCAGGCTTCAGAGCAGCAGTTCTGAACACCAGGCAGCACCACCCAAAAGGCCTGCCCTTTTTTATTCTTTCATTTACATATCTTTTTTAACACAATCATGGATTGGTGAAAGAGGTTACCACCTCTATAAGTTCACAGGATAAAGACATGGTCAATCATCTTTCTCCGCCCCAGAGGAAAGGAATGAAAACAATCTAAAAGTTCAAAACAATCTTGGCCAGTTAGGAAAACAAGGACTGTGTTTATAGAAAATGCATGGGAACTTTTACTGCAAAATTACAAACATGGAACACTGCAAAAAGCAGGGCGACAGGTGGGGCTCTCCCCATCCCCTGAGCACGGAGAGGACCTTGGGAGCAGCTGATGCCAGGGGAGATGCGGGGACAGGAGGCACAGCTCACCTGAGGGATGTCTCTGCAGCATCCTCACCCCTCACTTAGGAGCTGCCTGTGAGCTCAGTCGGAACCAATTGCTTGAGAAATCTCTCCCTGCAGCCCAGCCTAATTTGTGCTGTCAATCCCCCGCTCGCCTTCCCGCGCTCGTATTTAGCACCATTGATTTATTGGATTGCAGGAATATTAAGAACCTCAAACTATTAGTCCTGATTATAACTTCTTGGCGGCTTCATCACTCCATGTGTCTTGCCGTGCTCCAGGGGAGCCTGGGCCCTTTGCTGGCTGCTGGCAGCTATCGAGCCTCAATTTACCACTCTCCTCCTCTCTGCCTTTCCCTGCCCTCCCAAACTTTCCCAAACATGCCTTTCTTGCAGCCACAGATATTTTTGGGAGGGCATGGAGGAATGGAACAGCTTTCCCAGGATGAGATGAACTCCTCTATGGCAGACCCAGGGAGATGAGGTAGTTTGTGTTCTTGCCCCGATGTTCCCAATGCATTGGAGCTTCCCTAATTTCTCCTGTGCTGCTTCCCATCCTTCTCCTTGGAGCATCCATTCTGCTCCCTTCAGAGCAGTTAGCACTGCCTTTTCTTTCCTACCTTCAATGTCCTCTTTGAAAATCTCAACATCTTTTGCCTCAGAGCAGCCTGCAGAATGTCTTCCCTTCTCATCCCTTTCCCAAGTCCTGGGTGCTTCCAAAAAGAAATGGGGTCATCCGGATGGGAATGCATTTAGAGGAGTAAACAGCACTTGCAAAGAGATGCTGCAGTGGCCCTGGTTTTGAAGCTGGCCTGGATCAAGAGAAAAACAGCCTCTGGCAGTGAGGGAGGAGGAGAGCAGGGAATTTGGGGCAAGAAAAGTGCTGAAAGGAACAGTCAGTGCTCCACACTGTGCCTGGGGGGTGTGGTGTGTGCAGATGGCCCTGGTCCCCCCGGGCCCCAGCTGGGGTCTGAGTGAAGGGACACTGCTTGGAGGGGCTGTGAGAGCTTCCCCTGTCATCACCAGGAGTTTAGGGGTGTGCAAGGGGGCTGCAGCCCCCACCCCACAGTTTGGTTGGGCTGTGGGGGATGCAGCAGAGTTTGTGTTTGTTGCCTTTGCAACTGTCCTGTCCTTCTGCTTGGCTTTTCCCTCCAGTGGGAAGGTGTGGGATCACAAAGGAGTCTCCAGAGTCTTCAGGCTGGGGTCACTGGTGTTTACAGGCTGGTGGGATCTGGCAGCTCCCACCACTAAATCTGTGCTTTGCTACTGGGGCCAAGATTTCATAGGGGAAATGGACTAGAAGGAGTTCATTAGTGGGGGAAAAACAAAGAGAAAAGGCTTTTAGCTGAATCTGAGAGTTCCATGAGTAAGATCATAGCAGCTCTTACCTCTTCAGTGCCCTCTAAATGATGCTGGCACTGCCAAGGTCTCCCAAAATCTGGGTGGCTGGGAACTCCAGGCCTGGTGTTCCAGCTGTGTGATGCTTTGGAGAGGGTGTCATGTCCCATGGTGACTGTAACGGGACCGGGGAGAGGCAGCAGGCTGCCACCACCCCCATCCCTCCTCATCTGCATCCAGAAGAGAGCTGCATCCGAGCTGCTGGGAGTGCTGTCCCCACTCCTGAGCCTCCTTTCCTGCCCTCCGGAGGCTCCGTGGTGAGATAAGAGCTCTGTCTGCAGCCCTGTCCATCTTCTATCACTCAGGAGCATTTCAGAGGGAGGGTTTCCAGTCTGCTGCCTCGAGGCTGGATAACGTCTGGGCGAGCTGCTGCTGAGTGATGGCTGGGGTGTGCTCCACAAGGACCCGGCCCTTTCCCAGGAAAGGCTTTCCATCACTGCCTCCCAGCCCCGTGGCCACGCTCTGCTTTAGCCTAATTACAGCAGCGCTGCTTAATAGACTCCGGAGCTTCGACTGCATCTCACAGGAGCACCAGTCCTCTGGTGTGGATGGAACCAGTGAGGGCTCAGAGAATCACAGAGTGTCCTCAGCTGGAAGGGACCACAAGAATCACCCAGTCCAACCCCTGGCCCCCCACCCTGTGCATCTTTGGGAGTTCTGTCCAAACACTCCTGGAGCTCTGGCTGTGCCCATTCCCTGGGGAACCTGGGCAGTGCCCCACCACACTCTGGGGAAAAACCTTTTCTCAATCATCCTAAAAGCCACCCAAATAGGATAGGTCCTGTTTCCCCATCCACCACTTCCAGGGTAGGACAGCAGCATCACTTGCAGCTGGAGCTTTAGATTCTGGCTCTTGACATCAGCAAACAAGTGAAGGACACTCTGAGTGGATTTGGATGCCTAAATTAGCACTGAGCAACTCCTCCATCCACTTCCACCCCTCATCCTTTCCCTTCTCCAGCCTTGCTCCCTGCTCCTGCAGCCCAGGATCGCAGCAAACACGTTATTCACGGAGCAGCCAGGCTGCTTAAGGACCTAAATTTATTTCATTTTCTAAACTGCAGCTGGGAAAAAATAAGAAGCCATTAGGCTGTCAGTTGTCAGAGCTTTACAGGAGCATCAACACATCATGTTTTTCTTTACTGAGACATTAAATGTGTCAAGACCCAGTGATGGACTGTGTGGATCAGACTCAGAGGGCAGAAAGGATGGTGAGTGAGGGCAGGGTGGTTTTCTCTGCTCTCTCAGTGCTGCCAGGCTCCAGAGTCTTGGGAATTCTGTGCTTTCCCAAATGTCAGAGTCCTTCAGCTGCTTCACCCTAATGGGACCAGGCACAGGTGCCTGCAGGGATGTCAGCAGGGGATACCAAGCTCAGTGTTTGCCCATCACTGGATGGAGCAGGACCACAGATCTCTGGTGCAGCCCTTGTGGGGAGGATTTGGATGCTGCCAGCAGCCAGGAGCGTTTCTCCCCATTTTCTCCCCGTCAGGAGGTTAATGACTGCCTGACCATGGCAATGTGCCAGGGCAGGGAACTGACAGGCAGAGCAATGTGGAAATCGTGACTTAAGCTAAGGAGAATTCAATGTGAATGGAGGTTTTATTATTTCCCAAAGTACAGCTGGACCTGGGATTTTTATTTCGTTTTCCCTTAGTTTGTCAGATGCCCAGAAACTTCCCAAAGCCTTCAACATCCCAAGGCTCTCCCGAATGCAGTGTTTGGTCTGCATGTACACGAGATGTGTGGCAAATATTTTATTTCAGATGCTGGCATATTTGCACTGGCACCGACTGCATTCCATGTGAGTGATGAAAGGCCCTGTATAAATACGGTGTTTCCACTGGTATTGATTGCATTATGATTGCAATTACCCTTGCAATGGAGCTGCCTGCATTATGTGTGTTATTAGATTGGCACTCATCATTAGTGCCTGCCTGTGACCACTTTCTTTTTCCTCGAGTCGTGTCTGACGCAGCAGGAATGGAGCTGAGGAGGCAGAGCCAAGGCTGGGGTTGGGATTTTGGGTTTTCCTGCAGCACTGCCCTGCCCAGGGTGGTTCTGGACCTGAGCAGCTCTTCCCATTTGTGGAGGAGAATGGCTGATGATCTCCTGGTTGTCACTGCTGGATGTCCCCTCACACATGGGGTGGCCGAGCAGCTCTGCCCTCCTGGCAGCTCCTGCTTCTGTTGCTGCTCTCCCTCCTGGTCGGTTGAGACCCCTAAAATTCCAAGATGCCATTTAAAATTCCTTCCTGCTCTCTGCGCTGGCCTCTCTTCATTACAGACCCAAATTTCCTCAGATATTCTGTGTAGTAAAATGCCTCTTCTTCTTTGATACAAGCTCTGTCTTTTTTGTTTGTTTTTTTGTTTTGTGAGATGACGTGCTGCGGGCTCAGAGGCGGTTTTGATATTTTCCAAGTCAATATCTCTCCCTGCTAGGAACAAGATGTAATCTGTGTGTGTGTGCCTTCACAGGCTCACACAGAGCAGCATCAGGCTCCTGGAACAGGAAGAAAGGGATGTGCACTCCCCAAATGCAGCAGGGAGCTCTGACATTGCCTCTCCCTGGCCTCTGAAGCTGGTGAGAGGATTGCCCTTTGCTCCCCTGCCCTGGAAATGTCATCCTGGGTGGAGAGGGAGTTCTGTGCCTGCTCCTCGCCCGAGGCTGAGGCAGCTCCGTGGCAAATTGATGAGGAGCAGATGCTTTGAGCTCAGGAAGGGTTTTCCCTGCCTGGGCAGGTGTTAATGGGAAGGGTTACAGGGATGATGGGGAGTGAGGACCGGAGTGGGAAGGGGCAGATGGAGAAGGCAGGAGGCAGGAAGGATGGGAGAAGGAGAGAGGAGCAGGATGTCTGTGCAGGGCTTTCTTCCTCTGCTCACTTAATTAGAGAGGAGACCCCGACCTGGCCACCCCTGAGCCTTTGAGGAATGGTGGGGGTTTGCTCTGGGCTCTGCCTCTGGCCTCAGCCACTGCCCCAGGGAATCTGCCTAACACTTGAAGAAAGCCAAAATAATTTTTCAAAATCCACGGAGGGGTAAAAATGGGGAGGGGGAGGTGGGCATGAGGAAGGGACACAAAATACAATCCCTCTCTGACAATCCACATGAGTTTGAAGTCACAACATTCTGTGCATGTCTGTTTTTTCCTTCCCTCACCACCTGGTAGCTATTATCGGATGACAATTTATTCCAGGCATCCTCTTGGGAAGAGATTTCACAAGCATCAAGATTTTAAATCCAGAAAGGGCCACACTTGGCATGCAGTGTGCCAAGTCAGAGTGTTTGGCTCCCCTTCCCATCCTGGGCTGTGCCCCTTGCTGGGGCTTTTTGTGTGCTCCCTGGCAAAACCTCAGGATTTGGCTCTGAAGTCCAGGAGCCTCCACTGCCCTTTGAACCATCTCTCCAGGAAGAATCTCCAGCCACAGCTGGGGGAAGGAAGGACTTTTGCAGTTTGGTTGGGAGAAGGTGGGAGAGTTGTGCCCGGGCTCTGGGATGTGCTGAAAAAGGAATTTTGTTTTGTGTAACCTCGGGAGGTTTGTGATGCAGATGGAGATGGCTGCAGAGGAGCAGGTAGATGGAAGGAGCACCCGTGTTTCCCTGGAAGGGGAGGATTCCCTCAGCAAATCTCAGCAAGCCTCAATATTGCTGTCTCTGATTCATGAGTTTATCATCAGGATAAATTGATGCATCAGGCAGAGCCTTTTGTCTTTGCTTTTCCTTTGCCTTAGAGGCTTATTAGTCAAATTGGTAACTATTAGGATATTACTTTACTGCTAATGACTTAGTAATAGGTTGCACTGGGATGTTGCAACTCCAAAACCTGCTGTATTTTATCGGTGAGGACGGCTTTTCCCTGTCTATTTTGGCTTCATGAGCTTTCTGTCATTAGAGAATTCTCCCCCTGCTGTGAAATCCCATTCCAGCTCCTCTTGCAGCCACCCTCTGGACACCCTGCTTCCCAAATTCCCTAAAAGTGCCTTCCTGGTGCTGCAGCCAGGCGTGACACATGGGGCTGTGAGCACCTCAGTGCCTTGCCAACGGTGAAAATAGACTTGTCATGTTTGGTTTGGTTTGGTTTCCAGCAGATGTATTCACAAATAACTTCATTTGATGGCAATGATGGGGAAAGAAAAGAAAATCATCCCCATGATTTTCTGAATGTTATCCAATGATCTATAAAGCTAGGCAGAAATTTAAAAAATAAAAAGGGAAAGAGAAAGGAGGGAATTGTGAAGAGTTTGACAAGTGTGTCAGTGTTTCTTGAACACATTACAGCACATAATTCAGTTGGCTTGGGTTCCTTCAGTGCTGGCTCCTGAGTGCTGAGCTGCCTGTGTTCCCAACACACGAGGGACACAGCAGCAACAAAATGCAGGAAAAAACCAGGGAACCTTGAGTACCACTCCAAGGGCTGGAGTGATGGTGTGTGAGGAGGGAGGGGTGTGATTACATCACTTTGGTTGTCCCTTCTGCTGTCAGAGTCACAAATCCCGGGGTTTACAGGGCTCAGTGTGGTGGGACCTGCAAAATCCAAGGATTTTCTGTCTGGATTTGCTTCTGGCCTGCTCCTACTGCAAACCCAAAGTTCCCAGGTGTGCTGAGCAAGAGGAGCTGGGCAGGTGTGATGCAGGGGGAGTGCCAGTGAGCATCCCACAGCCCCAGAGCCCAGGATGTGCCAGAGCTCCCCTCCCTGCACTGCAGCTGCATTAGGAACCTGCCCAGGTGCTGCTGGCAGCCTCAGGTGTGCAGATCCAGGATTCTGGGAGGAGCTGGGCCAAGCCATCCCTGCCTGCAGAGTCCCACTGGGGCTGTGCTGGTGGGGGTTTGTAACCTGTAAAATCAGAGGTGCTGGGTCACTCCAGCCAAGCAGCTGCTGTTCAGCACCTCCATCACACTGGGTTTTGGTTTGCTGTTGTTTAAAAGGTGGATTTGTTTTGTTGGCAGGCAGTGGGTGAGGGAGAGGGGCTGTGTCACTGCAATTCTGGATAAGGCAGCATGAAGCAAGGAGGGGGAAAATACAAGCAAATAATAATAAGAATACAAGCAGAATAAAAAATAATGCCATAGGAAGATTTAATGCAAATTCCCTTCCTGTCCTCACTGTGTGTCTGGTGACCAGTTCTGTGACACCGGGTTTGGTCACCAGGATTTGGGCTCTGAGATGGGACAAGGGACCTGGAGCTGGGTTGCTCAAGCTGTCCAAGGAGCCTGGTGCCCCATCTGAGGGCTCGTCTCCAGGTGCCTGGAGGCATAGTGTGAGGCTTTGTCTCTTGTTTAGAGAGCCTTGGCTTTTATAAGTTCAAAAATGAGATGGCAAATTGAATTTATTCATGAGCATGGAGGCTCTCTGGGGTTTCCTCTTTAATTCAGTAGACTTGCTTTAAGGGACTGTGTTTTAGCAGAGAAAGGATGGAGTTAGTGCTTTCATCCTTCAAGCTCCCTTTACTGGTGTCCCCCCCTTGCCCCTGACTCCTGCAGAGTCTGTCCCAGAGCAGAGATGTCCCTTTTTGTGCTCCCCATCCCTTTGTGTGTGGGATGCTGTGCCAGGTTTTTGGGACAGGGCTCTGCTCCCTGTGCAGGGATTTGGGAGGATCCATGGGAGGGGCTGCAGGGCCCCCCAGGTCTTTCTCCTTCCTTCCCAACCCCATTGGAGCAGGAGATGCCTGGATGAGATGATTCCTCCATGCCTGGCTGGCAGCTGGCTCGTGCCACGCTGTCACCTCCACCCCTGCGCCAGGCTAATGGGTGCCATAAGGAATGAGCAGCGAGCCCAGCTCTGCCTCCCACCCCCCTGTGCTCCCAGGGAGCCCCGAGGGGTTTCCAGGCAGTGACAGGAACAGTCACAGGCACAGGGACCTGTTAGTTGCTCTTTCATGGTTCAGCAGGCTCTGTTTCCACCTGGTGCTCTCCAGGGAGTCCCAGTGAGGTGTAGAAGGTGCCGTGGGCAGGGAAAACGGGGGGTTTTGTGGGGTGTGGGGCATCTTTGTGCAGGAGGAGGGTGTGCATTGGATCTGGGGGCTTAATATCCCCTCCTCAAGTTTTGGGAGATACCCATTTCCCTCCTTTTTTCATTGGCATTGCTGTTGAAAAAGTGAAGGTGGGTTCAGGGAAGGAGGGGAGGCAGAGGCTGTGAACACAGCTTGGGGGGGTGGTGGTGCTTTTGTCTCCTGTTTAACCCAAGGAAACACCATGAGCTGATAACCTCAGAAGGCTGCACGGCAGCGCTTGTGAAAAGCATGGAAATCAGGAGAATTTTGCTGTGGTTTAAGTTCGTTACGAGCTGAATGTCAGCCTGGGTTTGTTGTCCCTGTGGGAGCGCCAGGAGCCGGCAGACGGGAAGGTGCAGCGCTAAAATTCATCACCTGCTGAGCTGGCTGCTGGCTGTGCGCACACCTCGCGCTCCCAGCGAGTCTCTGGGGCTGTAAAACCCCGTGGAAGGAGGTGATAAACCCCCTGAGGATCCAGCAGAGCTGCTCCTCCACAGCTGCTCCCAGGATAATGGGACCTCCTGACGCACGGCGAGATCTTTACTGGGAAGGTGCCACTGAAGGACAGAGTCTGGTGGTGTTTGGCTCTTAATGTTTTACAGCTCCCCTGCCTTCGAACAATGCCTAAAAATACTAGTGTATGCAAATTATAAACTAATTTAGATGATGGAGCATGGGAATATTGCTCATACTCCCCAAGCATGGCATTTCCAATCATATCTTCGTTTCATTTTTAAGCAAAGAAATCATAATCTTGACATGTTTATCATTCAGTGCCTGCACCAATTATCTCTTTGGGTTCATTCTATAGTTCATAGAACTGATAGATTATGATCATGTTGTTAGGAGAATTGTGCAGTCATTATTCCTCCAGCTGGAGGAGAAGTTGAAAAACAATTATAAAGAATGATTCTCCTTTGGATTGCTTTTGGAGTTCATGGAATAGGCAAGTTCCCATTACCAGGGGCCAGGAGCTGCAAGGTTCCTGCCACCAGTGGGTTTGAACTCTTGTGATCCAAACCCCGTGACTTGTGATGCTCATCTCCTCCAGCAAGCTCCAGTTGTAGTTATTATTTTTTTATGGGTTGATATCAGAGAGATGAATGCCATTGGCTGCACCAGGGCTGTGACTCAGAATGATAATTTCCAGTTTAATTACAGTGCAGGGCGCTGGGGATGCACCAATGGATACCTTTTGGGTTAGAAATTGAGGCTTGAGGTTTTGCATCCAAATAATCCAACGCTGGCATCCATGTGGAATTTTGACTGGAAACCAGATGAAGATTCCCTCAAATTAAGTATTGTTTCCTTTCAAGGTCCTTAATGAGACTCATGGGATTGTGACCCTCCCAAAGAAAATATTTGCTGGAGATGCTGCTAAAAGAGTCCTCTGGGAATCTGGGAGTTGAAGGCAGCACGCTCCTGCGGGAGAGCTTTGCTTTGATCCCCAGAAGGAGCTCTCTAATCTCTTCCATAAACACACTTGGGCAGCTCCAGGGTGATTTGGCAGCCTTGCCTCTGTGATGGATTGTCCCCAGAGGACCACGCTGCCTCCCCGCTCCTGCCTTGCCCTAATTCTCCACTCACACTATCGAATTTTCAAGTTACTTGACCAGAAGGCAGCAGAACCAGAAAAACAAATGTCTCGTCAAGACATCATTCCCACAAGAGGATTTTGCCTCCTTGTCTCTCCAGGGCTTTTCTTTCCCTCCTCATGTCCCAGCTGGTGCCAGGACACGAGCAAAGGGCCATCCCCAGTGCCTTGGCTGCATCTGTGCTCCTCCAGTTTGGGACTGGATGAAACCCCCCTGTTCCCCATGCCTTTATGTTTTGCCTTCTCCAAGTGGTCAATATCGACTGCTCGAGCAGAGCTATTTATTTAAGAATGCACCTTGTCAATATTTATGTAGCCTGTAGCTGGCTGAGTGTTCCAGAGCAGCGTGGGGAGTGATGGACGGGCAGAGGGAGCTCTCCAGCTGGGGAGGGCTCTGTGCTGGGGTAGGAGGGAGCAGCCTTTGAGGGGCTCTGGTGATTTTGCTGTGCCTTGGAGTGCCGGTTTCCTCCCTGTGCTGGTCACACTTCCCTCCTCCTGCTCTGAATTTCTTCCTCTCCCTTTTCATCCCCACTCTGGAGGGCTCAGATTTTCCTCTGGGGAAGGGACACAACAATCACATGCTTGCCATGAGGCCCTCAGTTCCTGCTGGGAGCAGAACTTGCTTCTGCTGTTAATTACCTGTTTAAATTACGTGGCCTTTAACAGAGATCCCTCAATTAAGTTATTCAGGTGTTGCACACCCAGGGAAAAAGGTTGAATGTCCTTACTCCAAGCTCATGTTTTAATATGAAACCTGTTTTTATATGCTGGGTAGAGGTGCCAAGAGTCCTTAAACTTTGGAAGAAAGATGGAGAAACCAGCATTATTATTTATTATTTTCCAGCATCTCCTACCCCGAGCTCCTGGAGTTAACAGGCTCCCTGTAGCTCTCCACTGGCTGGGATTTGGTAGCTGGATAAACACATTTTATTTCTTTAAAAAGGGGAAAGGTTGTTTACAAGTTTTAAACCAGAATGGAAATGTTGTTTTCTGTCAGGAACATTTCGCGAACAATAACAAAATAATGTTTAAAAAGCCTTTGAAGTGTCCCTTTCACACACAAAACTGAAGTGCTGGGGGAATATTAAATGCCACAAACACAAGGTATTAACGCTCATTAATGAGCTAAGAGCAGAATAAAATGCAACTGAAAGCAGAAATTCACGCCTGACACCAAAACCTTTGTTGAAGGCGGTGCCAGATCTCCACAGGAGAGGGTCATATCTTTATTTAAAAACACATTAAGCCACAAAATGTGCCTTTTGGGGGAAAATCAGCTGTGGGGCTTTCAGACCTCCATTGATGTTGTATTAATGGTGGTCAGGGGAATATCTTCCTGGGTAGGAAACACCCGAGGAGTTGGCTCTGAGATTTTTGCATGTTCCTCAAGCAATGTGATGTGGATGAGCTTAAGTGCTCCTAATTCTGCTTGACAGTGCTTTTCTCAAAGTGTGTTTGACACGTTTTTTAATATTAGACATAAACGGGTAATATTTTTGGTGAATTTGCCTTTTCCTTTCAGTTATTGTAGCAAGGATACAAAAAGCTTTTAAAAACGGATCCTCTGATGAGTCAGAGCAAGACTTGCTTGCCCTGAAGAGCAGGTCCAAGGAGAACACAGGACATATTCCAAATTACTTCATGGCCAAACCCATGACAAAATAAAAATATTTCCAAGTGCCAGAGGAGGGAGCCAGCAAAACACAGGAAATCAGAACATTTCTGCCTTTTTAATGTCTCTTTTCCTAATGAAATCAGAAGAAATTGAGTGGAGCAGCACCAAACTTTGCTGTCACTTGAGAAAGAGTTGATAAAGTGGTGTCAGTGTGTGACTGATGAGTTGGAAACACTCACTTTAAAAACCAAAAATCTGTGGCTCTGGGAGGACGGGGCTTTCTCCTTTCTGCTGTGCCCACCTGCTCCAGTCTATTTTTTGCAATAACCTCAGGGGTTATTTTTGGCCTTTTCTCTGCTCTTGCAGCACAGAGTTATCCGTGGGGATAACTTGGGAATTTATGCCTGTCCAGGCTTGTCTCCCCACAAAGCAGAGATGGTTTTTGCTGATGGGCTCTTGGATGGGCCAAGGCACACAAATAATTCACGGCATCACAGAACAGTTTGGGTTGGAAGGGATCTTAAATCTCATGTCATTCCAACCCCCTGCCATGGGCAGGGACATTTTCCACTAGCCCAGGTTGATCCCATCCAAACTGGCCTTGGACACTTCCCGATGTCGGCATACACATCCTCCCTGGGAAAAGGAATAATGGCAGGGATAGTCCCAGCATGGAGCTGCCCTCTTGCACCATCCCTTCCCGGGAGGACATCGGGCTTGCACGGGGGACATGCTGAAGTGCAGCTCATCCCTTCGTGGGGAATGTGGGGACCATGGTGGTGCCTGGAAAAGCTGGGGGAGGCAGGGAAAAGGACATCTGTGAGATGCCAGAGGCGTCTCTCCGCCCTGCAGCGCTGCTGTCGGAGGCAGGGATGAAACGGGAGGGATGGAGAGAGCTGCGCTCTGCCCTGGGCAATGCAGGCCAGCTGGGTGATCCCAAACATCCCCAAAACTCCTCTCCAGTGCCTGGGATGGGTGGGAGATGCCATTGCAGCTCAGTTTTGGGCCTTGCCGTGTGGTTTGCGTGCGCTCCGTCACTCCACAGATTCCCACTCCCCATCGCCTCGCAAAATGCCTGCGCCGCATATGAAATGGAGGAGATAAAATTACAGGATCTGAGAATTGGCCGGGCTCTGTGCAATATATAACATACCAGATGGTCCTACAGGATGCCTCTGAAATATCTGTGCAATAGCATTTTGAGAAACTGATATAACTGATCAGGCAGCATATGGAAAAGACTTTCTGTGCTGTGTGAGGGTGCGGTGCCCCTTCTCCCGGCACCTGCTCTGCCTCCCCAAATTAGGGGTGCCACGCAACAACGAGCATCTCCCTTCCTTAATGGGAGTTGTTCCCATCACACATCTGGGACAGGGCCCTGCAGCTGGGAAAGCACCATTCCAGCATGATTAAAAAAGAAAAAAAAGAAAGAAAGTTGTTGTCATTAAAGGGCAGAGTGAGAACACGGCAGTTTTGTGGCTTCTTCACAACAACCACCTCCAGGATGGTTTCCTGGGAGCATCCCAAGGATGGGGCTGTTGGCACGGAGTTTGTGACCACTCAGGCTCTCTTCTGCTGCTCTGCTGTAAATGGGGTTTTGATCACATATTTCCCACCTCCCCATGCCTTAAGGAGAGGGCAGTGGGTTAGTGGGAGCAGTGGATTTGTGGGAGCAGAGAAACCACCAGAATGCTCCTGCTGGAAGGGAAGGAGCACCTCCCTCATCCCTGGGTAGCAGCACAAGCCCTGGAGTTTGTGCCAGTGCTTTCCATCCTTTGAGCCCCCCTAGTCCATCCAATTTCAGATGCACCTCATGTGCTCATCTTGCCCGTGGTGTTCCTGGGCTGCCTTTCTCCCTGTGCACATCCAAAGCCTCTCCTGCCTGTTTGCTATTCCCTGCTCCTCTCGCTGCCCGTCTGCCTGGCCTCACGCGTGGGCTGACCCCTCTGTCAAACAGAGAGGACAATATTTCCTCTCCACAAGGCTCGGCTCATATTCTTTGAGGTACTTCGGGGTCACGGGATGAAAGGCTCCTTGCTGCTTCTGCAATGAGTCCAAGTCGAGCTAAGAATAGATCTATAAACAAGCTGGTAGGGGAGGCTTCCCTGGGGAACCTCTCAGGACTCTCAGAGAATGTCATTGCTGGAGTCATTGTCACAGGAGATGGGGACCCTGCCGAGCCCTCGCTCTGGGGGGTGCCTGCCTTTGGCATGTGGGGGATGGCTCTGAGCAAATCCTCTCCCAAAGTGCAGATTGCTTTTGGTCCCAAGGAGAAGTGCTGAGGTTGGACACCCCAAAACTGAGGCAGGAGAGGGAATATTGCATCCCATGGCTGAAGGAGCTGTGGTGGGTGATACTGCAGGATGCAGCTGGCGGGCTCTTGTTGGGATCTGGAGTGATGGGACCAATTTTCCTCCCAAACCCATCTCCCTGGGTGCCCTGGGAGGGGGCTGAGGTTGGGATGAGCTGCAGGGCTGGGTTTTTCGCTGGCACGTGAGATGCTCTGGCAGGAGGCTCCACGCTCGGCTGCTACCCACGCTCGTGCACAGAGGTATTTCGAGCTGTCAGTCTGGCGTGCTGTCTGTCTGTCCACCCACCCAGGCATCTATAAAAATCCAGGCTGGATTAAATGTCTGTCAGAGCCCTGGTGCTGAGGCCAGGGCTCCTGATGCTGATCGTTGTCCTGGAACCCCATATCCAGGCAGAGAGGGTTGGGATTGGAGTCTGAAATGTGCAGCTTGATCAGCTTGATCCCTGTTTCTGGAGTAATCTACATAAAAGCTGAGAGTGAGAATCTTGCAGAAAACAGACTTCCCTCCTTTGTCTTTCCCGACTCTGTCCTCTCTGTTATCTTGACGGCTTCTGCTTGGCTGCCGTGTTGCTCTTTAATCTGGAGCCCTCTGTTCTTACCTGAGCTACAGAGGCTTGACGAGGAAAGCCGCTGAACTCGGAGAAAAATGAAAAGGAGCAAAGCTTAAAAAAATGTTTTCTTTCTCTCACATT